>BSBK01002335.1:2500-180000 GCA_027943335.1 Chamaecyparis obtusa
TAATCCATGACCCCTTAAGCCCTTAAGCCATGACCCGTTAAGACCTTATAAGAGCTAAAAGACCTAATATGACCTAATATGAGCTAACATGACCTAATATGACCCCTTAAGACCTTATAAGACCTAATATGACCTAATAAGACCTAACATGACCCCCTTAAGACCTAAAATGATCCCTTAAGACCTAATTTGACCTCACATGACCCCTTAAGGACCAAACATGACCTAATATGACCTAATAAGACCTAATATGACCTAGCATGATCTAATATGAGCTAACATGACCTAATATAACCTAACATGACCTAAAAGACCCCTTAAGACCTAATATGACCTCACATGACCTAGCATGACCTAAAAGACCCCTTAAGACCTAATATGACCTCACATGACCTAACATGACCTAAAAGACCCCTTAAGACCTAAAATGATCACTTAAGACCTAATTTTACCTCACATGAGCCCTTAAGGACCAAACATGACCTAATATGACCTAACATGACCTAACATGACCTAATATGACCTAATAAGACCTAATATGACCTAACATGACCTAAAAGACCCCTTAAGACCTAATTTGACCTCACATGACCCCTTAAGACCTAATTTGACCTCACATGACCCCTTAAGGACCGAACATGACCTAATATGACCTAATAAGACCTAATATGACCTAGCATGACCTAATATGAGCTAACATGACCTAATATAACCTAGCATGACCTAAAAGACCCCTTAAGATCTAATATGACCTCACATGACCTAACATGACCTAAAAGACCCCTTAAGACCTAATATGACCTCACATGACCTAACATGACCTAAAAGACCCCTTAAGACCTAAAATGATCGCTTAAGACCTAATTTTGCCTCACATGAGCCCCTAAGGACCAAACATGACCTAATATGACCTAACATAACCTAACATGACCTAATATGACCTAATAAGACCTAATATGACCTAACATGACTTAAAAGACCCCTTAAGACCTAATATGACCTCACACGACCTACTAACATGACCTAATATGACCTAATAAGACCTAATATGACCTAACATGACCTAACATGACCTAATATGACCTAATAAGACCTAATATGACCTAACATGACCTAACATGACCTAAAAGATCCTTAAGACCTAATATGACCTAACATGACCTAAAAGACCCCTTAAGACCTAATATGACCTCACATGACCTAACATGACCTAAAAGACCCCTTAAGACCTAATATGAGCTCACATGACCTAATAAGACCCCTTAAGACCTAACATGACATAAAAGACCCCTTAAGACCTAAAATGATTGCTTAAGACCTAATTTGACCTTACATGACCCCTTAAGGACTGAACATGACCTAATATGACCTAATAAGACCTAATATGACCTAGCATGACCTAACATGACCTAACATGACCTAACATGACCTAACATGACCTAACATGACCCCTTAAGCCATGAGCCCTTAAGCCCTTAAGCCCTTAAGCCATGAGCCCTTAAGACCTTATAAGACCTAATATGACCTAATATGAGCTAACATGACCTAATATGATCCCTTAAGACCTTATAAGACCTAAAAGACCTAATATGACCTAATAAGACCTAACATGACCCCTTGAGACCTAAAATGATCCCTTAAGACCTAATTTGACCTCACATGACCCCTTAAGGACCCGAACATGACCTAATATGACCTAATATGACCTAGCATGACCTAACATGACCTCACATGACCGAACATGACCCCTTAAGCCCTTAAGGACCGAACATGATCCCTTAAGCCCTTAAAAGCCCTAACCCCTTAAGCCCTTAAGCCCTAACCCCTTAAGCCATGAGCCCTTAACCCCTTAACCCCTTAAGCCATGAGCCCTTAAGCCCTTAACCCCTTAAGCCATGACCCCTTAAGCACTTAAGCCATGACCCCTTAAGACCTTATAAGATCTAAAAGACCTAATATGACCTAATATGAGCTAACATGACCTAATAGACCCCTAAGACCTTATAAGACCTAAAAGACCTATTATGACCTAATAAGACCTAACATGACCCCTGAAGACCTAAAATGACTCCTTAAGCCATGACCCCTTAAGCCCTTAAGCCCTAACCCCTTAAGCCATGACCCCTTAAGCCCTTAAGCCCTAACCCCTTAAGCCATGACCTCTTAAGCCATGAGCCCTTAACCCCTTAACCCCTTTTTCCATTAAGCCATGACCCCTTAAGCCCTTAAGCCATGACCTATCTAATCAATCTAAAAAAAAAATAGAAATATAGACCTATCTAATATTTATCTAATCAATCTAATCATTAAATTGAAATTAAAATTCAAGTAGAAAGTAAATTGAAAGTTCTATCTAATCAACTTAAAATTCAATTTACCTATCTAATCAATCTAATCAATAAATAGAAATTTATCTAGACTAGAAAGGTATGCAATTCAGGAAATCAATCTATTCTAATCAATTGAAAAAAGAATCAATCTAATTTCAATTTAAATATAGACCTATATTTAATCAATCTAAACAAAAAATAGAAATATAGACCTATCTAATATTTATCTAATCAATCTAATGAATAAATTGAAATTAAAATTCAAGTAGGAAAGTAAATTGAAAGTTCTAGTTCTAAGAGAGAGAGAGGGGAAGGGGAAGGGGAGAGAGAGAGGAGAGAGAGAGATGAGGAGAGAGAGAGAGAGAGAGAGAGAGAGAACTTTCATCAATTAAAATTCAATTCAGGTTTAATCTTGATCCATAAATTCAATCTAATCATAAATTTCAAATCAAATTTAAAGTCTACATATAAGTTTCAAATAGGTTTTAAATAAGTATGCAAAAATTAAAATCCTTCAACCTAAAGCTCCTGATACATGTAGTGTGGATCCTCTCTATCCTTTATTATCTCCAAAAAAATTTCATGCTCTTCAATAGGCAAGTTCCACTTTTGGTTTTTACTTGACCCTTTTTTTGACACAGTTTCAAACTGCAATTTCATCACTATAACCAAGTGACTATAATGTAGAACTCTCTCTCCACGCATGTATTCAACAAATTTAATTCCATTTTTGTTGATCTTATCTTGTTGATAATAGGTGCCTTCAATAACAACTGAACCAGTCAGATATTTTTGTCCATCACCATCGACAACTTCTTCAAGCAACTTGTGTTTTTCCTTGGTGCATCTTAGTAGATAATAATCTAAACCTTCTATATTCTCAGGATCCGCAACCACAGCAAAAATATCACCTGCACAATTTATATTATGTGTACAAGTAAATGTTAAATTTAAACCTCAAGTTCATATAATATATATATCACAAATATACCTAAAAATAAAAAATACGCACCTGTAACAACTAAATTAGAAACACGTTCATAGTCAGCTGAATATATAGGATCATGGATGTCTATGACATTGTCATCATCTTCATAAGGAGGCATTCTAATTAACACTTTATGATCCCATATTGAAACATATCCATTTGCAATATTAACACATTGACTCATTGTGTTGTTGTTAAGACAATCTTCACAAAAGCATGATTTATCTCTTAGTTGAATCAGTGGAGGCTTGTGTTGTCCCGTAGTCATCACTTGATGCAAACTTCTAATTCCAACAATTGATTGACAATTGTAGGGATTCGATTGATCGATATCTGGATTGGATGGATTGATATATAGATCTCAGTTTGAAATCATGAAAAATGTGAAATGCAATATATATAGATCTACAACAAGTTAAAACACACATGTGATAGACCTATATATATAGTTTCATGAATTTGAGTTTGAAAAATAAAAGTAAATTAAATAAATACCTATCACTTCCCAAAAGTAACGTTTGTTGTATTTTGTGTCTTGAGTAGCGAAATGATTTTGACACCATTCAACAATTTTCTTTGAATTCTCTATCATGTTACTAGAGAGATATATTTTTAACAATTTAGTATATATATATATATACACACACACACACACACACACACACACACACACACACACACACACACACACACACACACACACACACACAGAGGTGTGTGTACATGTAATGTAAAGTTTTAAATAGTCTAGTCAAGTAAACAAGTTGAATATCAAATGTATGTACACATACCTTGAAGTTCATGTTGTCGGAGTGCACACTTCACACATGCTCTTGCTCCATCATGCTCTCCTTTTCCATGTCCACTTTCTAAGAAGTTTCAAACAAACTTAACGTTGTGTCTAGCATGTTGCATGGCTAACCAATTAAAGGCTTTTGCAGACTTAAATTGACCTACAATTCAAATAAATACAAAATGTATTTAAATGTGACACATAAATATATCTAGAAATGCTCAAAAAATTTTAAAAGAAAATTTATAATGCATGTACGTACTTACCTGCACACCCATTAGGCCAGATCCAATGTTGTGAAGCATTTATCCAACAACTGATAAGATTGTTGAAAAATATGTTGAAACAATGAACCATGTAGCTCCTATCATGAACCCTATCATCACTAATATAGAAATGAACCTCGATGATAATGCATTCATTTTGATCTATACCAGATTCTATCCCATCCAAATCATATTGTACATGTCTATAGGTCACATGCACAAATATTGCAACTTGATCAGAATGATAATATTGAGTCTGGAGCTCCTTTTGAGGGGAAAATGTATAGTTCTCCGCAAAATCTACAACTGAAAGAATACAACCAGTGGGGAAACAATTTTTGGAATCACGAAATTGTTTAGCTTGCCATCGTGCACCATGACAATGTTGGATATGTGGATAAATCATAGATCAAAATCTATCCATGAATTGAAGGTACGCTAATTCACTCTCCTTTATGTATTTTTTTTTGATTCACCTCCTGTCTTTGTTTGGTATATCTCATATTCAAATCTCTTCCACTGGACTGGTGTTGTAACATCAATATTATCAAATTGTAAAGGAAATTACTATAAATTTCCACAATTATTGCATTCATTTTTTATACACTGGACATTAAATTCATCTGAATCTTTTGATTTATCACATAAAATGGACTTTACAAATTATGTTGTACTTCCAGTAACCATACCTAGATTAAGTATTGCCATAACCCTTTTATATGATTGCAAGTATAAGTGAAACTCAACATGATTTCAACAACAACATGTTTCACGAACCTTATTTATGCATACGAAGCAAGGGCGCAACATCTCAAACATTCTCTGACATATTTTCACATCTGAAAATTCATGCTTGAATGCTTCAAACAATTCACTTTGTGTAGTATCGATAAAATCTTTTGGATGTGAAATCTTCATACCAGTCTCTTCATCATCCATTTGTATAGTGTCCCTTCTATTGGAAGAAACACGAGAGTGGTTGGTCCAAAAATCAATGACCCGTCTTCTTACATCTTCATAAATTCTATCTTTACGGGGAATTCTACAAATCTATACCCAATTCTTTTCAATATTCATATCCAACATATTTCTCTTCCTAATATATCTCTGTATAGTTCTTCGAGATACGTTGAGTAAATCAGAATTTGCTCGAACTTGATTTCTATGTGTCAATTTCTTACTAGTTATCATAGTCATCAAGGCTCTTCTAGCTGCATTTGAATCTGGTCCTTTATGATCTGCCCTATTAACAACGTTCAGTGCATCTTGTAAATTTTGAATTATTGTCTCTTTCACTTTACCTCCAACTTTCCTATTATCAATACCCAACAACTCCAAAACCGGAGTCATTTCTTTTTTCTTGAATAACTTTGCAAACAATTGTGCTTTTCCCACCAAAGATTTACTCTCAAAATATTCCATCCACATGTTTTTGAGATGCAATTTAATAGTGCTTTTAGGTACCAAGTTTTCTGGTTCAATTTGACTAATAAGTGATTCCTCATTCATGTCCATCAAATTCTGCATTGTAGGAAAAAAATGTATACTTCGACTACTACCAATATCCTCCCCTAGTTGAGTTGCACCTTCTACAGTGATAGGTTCTTGTTCAACATCCATCAGTTGCTCTTGGACAAGTTTCGTATGACCTTTCATTTGGTCATCCCTTTTATGATCATACTTCCTTGTTCTAGTCCTTTTATTTCCCATTGCTCAAATATCTAAGCAAGATTTTTTTTATTGTTTTACTATTTTGTCACTGAAAAACTTGTCTTCAAACTCCTTCAAAATCAAAATTTCTTTGTAACTTCCCCAAAAGAATGACTCCTTGCTTCAAAATATCCTTATATCCTAAAATAAGAATGTAAATTCGCAATTGATATATATATTTTTTAAAATATCACGCACATATATAGCCTTCAGATTGAAAGGACGGGTCGCCCACGCGACTGGTCGCAAGGGGCCGACATCTTAGGGGACTCGGCTGAGTCATCCTAAGTGGCATGCCAACTTGGCAGCCAAAACTTCAAAAACACCAAAAATGCACAATTTGCACTTGTGGTGTTTTTTTCTCTTCTGCAAATTAAAATTTTCAAAAAACTAAAACTACTCTTTTGTAGATCTCGGAACTACAATTCTAGAAGTATAAATTTTATATAATATTCAATCGGAAAATGTTAAACAAATTTGTAAAAAACTTCATGTAGGTATATAAAGCTTTGAGAAGTGGCCGATTTGATAAATTAAAAAAAATAGTAAATCAATTTTAAAAATTTTTAAAATTATACGAGGCACTAGAGAAGAGAATCTTCTTCAAGAATATATAATTTATTTGGATTTTGGAAAAATTTTGATAATTGAAAAGTGGTAGGAGACAAAAACTGTTGATTTCGTGTAAGTTGTACTTTGAATACTTATAACGAGTAAATTATAGATCGAAAACACTTCTTTCCTTTTTGCTGCACTAGGTATACATGTCATCTAAAACTTATTTTGAAATTGGAGGAAAAAATAATGTTTTACTTATAATTATTTGACAAGAGGTAAACCCCCTGATTTGCTATATTTTCAGGACATGAAAAATAGACCTTAAAATTTTTTTAAAAAATATTAATTTATGTTCAAAATAATTTTTAAAAGTTATAGGCATAAGATTCATCCTATTTCACACATTTCATCAGTTTACATCATCTTCAAATTCTAAATAGAAATGTGACTTTTATGCCCTTGAAGTTTTTTAGTTTTGGTGTTGTTAGCCTCTTCCTTTGTAAAAGGGTGACAACTTATTGTGCTTTTACCCTATCTCTTTATGCTTAAGCTAAAATTTAGGCATATATTAATTAATTGTTTTATTAATTATTATTGTGCAACCTAGGTTTTACCTTTTTAGGTTTTCAGATCTCCTGTTATAAGGATTGATCTCCTTTGTTTTCATAAAAAATTTTGTAACAAATTATTAATTATTGAATTGCAACTTTTGTTTTTGCACATCAAGAATGATTTCTCCTCTCTCGTGGATCAATGCTTTTAGGCCTCCATAGCTTCTTGCTTATTCTCTCTCTTTCTATGACAGGTGTTTGCATGCAGGTATTCTTGGGAGTTGTGGGTTCTTTACTCATAAACTCCAATAGTTTTCTCAATTATCTTTTGCGTACAACCATGGACACTACTCTAGATTGATAAATTAAATAATGATAACTACAATGACCATGTAATTGTAGTTGGTAAAATAGGTGCTAACTAGGATGATAATCTATTTATAAAACTACAAAGATTTCCACTAGACAACACTTAAGATTTTTGGTTTGTTTTAGTGATCTAGATCCCCGTGGACTAAAACCATTTTATCACCCCTTTCATTCTTCTCAAATTTCTCCTTCTTGTGACCACTCTCCTTCCCTTTTATATTCATTTGATCCTCCTAGTTGATCTTCGAGATTGACATCTATAACATGTGCCAAATATTAAGATCCCACTAATATGGATCATAATAACTATTGTCAACTTATGTTTCTCTTCAATTTCTTTAATGTGTTGGACTCAAATGCTCAAACCATCTCTCCATGATTGTTTTTAACTCCATTATATTTAACTATAATGTAAGGGTTCTGTCTCCTATAATGTATATAGAAAAAGAGGATCAGTAATAAATGAATTCTTGATATCTCATTTCTTTAACTCAAATTAAATGATGTTTCCCTTGACCCTACTCTACATAATTTATGAAAAAAAAAGATATATTTTTAAATACTTTTCATTGTGATTGGAGTAGCTGAGCTATTATAGGAATGTCTTCCTAGACATATAAGCAATTCTATGATAAAGATAAAGACCTTTCACATTTATAAGTTTGGAGATTGAATATTTTTACATTCTTTAATCTACAAACTATTATATTTTTTTATATATGTACTATTAATGATGTTAAATAATATTATATATTTCAAAATTAGAAAATATACCTAATGAGAACTAAATGGTAGGAGGAGGGTTTAATAAGGGGGATCACAATAGTGATTATACTTATGTAAAAGCTAGTTTTTTTCACAATTCTTCAAATGTGGTTGACTTTTTATGTGGCAAATATTCAAGTCATGTACAAAATTTATGCACATGGTCTAATTGTAGAGTTGAAATTGGTAACAATCTCAATAGGTTAGACATTTATTATATCTCTCTAGCAATATTCCTTTAGTTACATCTCATTATAATTAATTTTACAAATAAATTATTCTACTACTCTTGTTGATAGCTTTCCCATTAGCTTCTTAATTGATCTCTCATATTATTCCTCTGCTCTCCTAAATCCCATGAAAACTTAATACATTCACAATTTGAAAATTCTAATTATATTGCTACTTTATTAGAAAAATAGAACTCCATCCCTAAGCCACAAGAAGGGCCTAAATCCTAGATTGGCAGGTGGTGTGTTGTCCACCAATGCACAATTTTTTTCTACTTTAACAAAAGAGTAGCTTAACAACATAAACATAACAAAAAAATTCCCTACAATGGTAATTGATGGATGTCAACAAATAACTTTATTTTGATGATAGAAAAAATACAATTCTAACCTCTATTACATAGACTCGACACTTATAGAGAACAAGGTATTAGAATAAGAGATAGGGTCCATGGAATTAGAGATATAAATAGGGGTTCAAATTTTTTTCTCAGTACATTGAAATCTCTTTGAATTAACTTTACTATTTCATGATTTTTATGGGAATCTCTTGAAAGAGGAAAGTCAATAGAAATATATAAAAAAATAAATTTAAAAGATAATTAAAGATTGTATTCCTAATCATATTGATCATAATTACAATAAAATTTTAGACCTTTATTTTATTAAAATCAAATAATTTCTATTTTTATAATTTCAACATTATTCAACACCAAACAAAAATATATTCTTAAATTAAAATTGATATTGAGAAGTCAAATTAATAATAACTCAGTTTCTATCACCCAAGTACATTACAAAATAAAATATTAAATAATATTACTTAATTAATATTATATACATATTTTTTTCAAAATATTATTACCTTTAAATAAGGTTCATTGCTTAATTTTTTTTCTAAAATCCCTTTTCTCCAGGAATTAACTCTTTTTTAAATACCAATTATATTACAACAACATATCGTCATTATCATTCCAACTTCAATTCTTCCTTGTTTGGAAGGCCTTTGCTATCTTTCTTATATTTATATATAGTAGAATAAACTGAATATAATAGACAATAAATAGTGGCTGAACTCATACCAAAATATAGTCTAAAAAAGCTTGCCATACATTTTGGCAACAACAATATTCAATCTATAAACTTAACCATGTCTAAACTGTGATTTGTTAATAAGTGACTATTTCATATACAAACCATCCAGTAAACTAACCAAAATTCTAATCTAACCATCCGAACTTTTTGAAATAAATATTACACATACTAAATATGTCATGCAATACACCTCTAATATACTTTCTGTCTTATATCATGTTTCATGTGTTGTGTTGTATTGATTATTCAAAGTAGGAAATTTTAAAACAAATTGATAATCTCGATGCAAGAATCTTAAACATTTTTTTTTTAAGCACACAATTAACAATGATTGAGCATAATGATTGAGAGATCACTTTTAATCACATTCATTTCACGTGAAGAAAAGATATTCCTATGCACTGGTGAAAGTTCTATATTTTATAGTTTTTAGTCACATTCATTTCATCATAGGTAAGACATAAAGAAAATATATATCTTATGTAACAGTGAGAGTTTAATCATTCTTTATAGAATGATAAGTGTGTAGATGATTTTTTTTTGATGGAATAAGTTGGCTAGATTATATTACTATCAACTTGAAAGGTATATGGAAATAAATGGGAGGAAAAAATAGTAAAAATCATCTTTCCAATATAAACGAGAGCTAACACAAAGTCATATGGGCAGCACCTAGAAACAATTAACCAAAGCTAAAATAGAGTCATATGGGCCAAGCCTAGGAATAAGAGTTGACAAAGAAAAGGGCCAAGCCCAAAGAGAAACACCCTCAAGCTGCAAGAGCAGTGGTAGAAGAAGGTAGAGGGTTTGGTTCATCCTTCTTTCCCCAGCTTGTTTCATGTGGTGGCTTGGGGTCTGGCAGTTTCCAGTCATCGACATTATCCTCCTCCTTCTCTTCTCACTGAGGGGAGATCGCCAGTGCCATCCTTGGGAAACCTTTGGAAGTATGTCATCCTGATTCATCACTGCCAATAGACCATCTGGTAGTTGATGGTGAAGTGGGAACTGTCGGTGTAGCCCAGCCTGAGGGGGATCCTAGAAGGTGTGGAGGCACAAATGAACTTTGTGGTGAAAAAAAAATGAGAAGGAGAGCAGTGACGCGAATAATGAGTTTAAGAATCTTCTCGTTTGTTGGAACCACTTTTTCCATGACACTAACCATGATAGGTGGAACGACCGCCAGAAGTGGAGGCGTTAGGAGGAACTCTGGCCACAATGCAAGGAGCATTTCCCCAATGTCGGAGAAGCTCTTGTAAATGAGAAACCTCAAGGATAACTTTATCTATCTAAACTTGTATCTATAACATAACATTATTGCATATACAAGCTTTATCAAACAAAGACACATTAGTATCAATTAAGGTGTTTGAAAAAATCATTGAATTTCTTTCTTTCCAAAGAGCGAATAAAATCTCCATTCTAAAAGTGTGCCAAAGTTGCAAGAATGGAAAATAGATACTAGGGCTATCACCCAGAAGGACCATTTCCCAATAAAACATAGTGGGACGAAAAGGGGAAAAGAAATCATTGATCCAGGCCGAGTAATTTTGAGCTCTTCAACAAAACTAGAAGAGGTAGAGGAAATATTTTGGCTAATGACAAAAGGGGCACCAAGTGTCATGCCTTGCCAGGGAACCCGAAAGGACATAATGAAAAACAAGAGAAATGTGCAAAAAATTTCTTTTGTAGTTGCTAAGTTTAACTAAGTATTTAAGTCCTAACAGGTTCCCCTACAGGTTTATTCCTTAAAATCCATATTAAACATATTGTGTAATGCATTAAAATTAAACATGAATGAAAAGTAGAAATCCTTTACTCATTTAACCTTACAAGAAAAAAGTAAAGAGAGAGACTAAGTGTGATATAACAAATTATTTTGTTTTCTTTCTTCTTTCTTTTACAACATGAAATAGCCTCAACAAATTGAATTTGATATCCTTCAATAATTACATTTATCATACATAACTAAAAAGTGTCATCAACAAGAAATATTACAACATGATTTCGTTTCCCATTATTTTCTTGAAGAACCCTTCCCAATGCATGGATGGTTACAATATTTCTTTCACAATACAAGGCCTTATAGGATTACATGAGTTTGAATAATGTTTTACAATATTCTTCACATGATATAATAAGCGGAATAAAGGGAAATATCTTCAACAACTTCAGATGCTCCATGGTCCGCAGCACACAAACGATACCTCAAAAAAGAATCACCACCCAACCACGTGGAACCATAAAGGTTCACTCCCCCGTGCTAGGAGATGGAACCATTATTCACACATGGAACTAGGAAAGTCTATAATAAAGGTATAACCAACCCCAAACAAAACTTCACTAAAAAAAACAAAGCCACACAAGACAAAGGCATAATAGAGGAATTTCTTAGGAATTTGACTAGGTGAGTGTCCTCGCATAGTCCTATGTGTTGGGATCCTTCCTAGCATTCATGTTCCCTGGCACCCTCATGCAACCTTCCCCAGTAGCAATAATGACTACGATACTCGAAAAGAACTTATGCAGACCTTATCTAATCTTTTATCTTATTAAAATTTTAATTAAAACCCTTACCCAAATCCCAAATAATTTTGAATTAGATTATGTTGTTTTATTTTCAAATTCACCCAAAACTTATCCTTCTAGCCTCCTCGGCCTGGATCCTATGGTGAGCCACTCACCTAGGGTACCTAGGAACCCTAAAAGAACATTTAAGATTAAGGTTTCCTCACATGCATCACTCCCTTAGGGTTTCTCTTAGTGTCTCCTTGGGGTCCATACCTCCAAGACATATCCTAGCCCTTAAGACAAAGGTTGCCTTACCACAAAAAAAGTAAAACTAACTTAATGATCCAAACATCACAATAAGATTAATAATCATCCAACCTAGGCCCCTCAATCCCATAGTAGATTCTTGATTAAATTAAATAAAAACTTAAATCCACATTTACAAAACATAGTCAATACACCATTAAGCTACCAACCTCAATCAAGTTTCTAGATCAAATAGATATGTGTTTAGTCCAAGTTTAATGTATTAACTCCTAATTAGGAGACTATGTTATTAACCTCAGTTGAAAATCCCAACTAAATAAACTTAGAAATAATAATAATTTAAAAAAAAAATTTAAATAATTGACAAATTAAAAACCTAACAAATTAAATGGGCAAATTAAACAACCCAATTAGACTTAAGGTTTAAATAAAACTCTCTTTTTATTTGATAAATAAAACTATAGAATACATATTATATTTCAGTTTTGCCTATGTATATATATATATATATATATATATATATATATATATATATATATATATATATATATATATATATATATATATATATATATATATATATATATATATATATATATATATATATATATATATATATATATATATATATATATATATATATATATATATATATATATCTATATATATATATATATATATATATATATATATATATATATATATATATATATCTATATATATATATATATATATATATATATATATATATTTCAATAATAGTTAAGTTCTTAAAATTTAATTAAATTATGAAAATAAAACCAAGATAAGATATTTTTTTAAATTATTTATTATTATATTTTTTATTTAAAAAAAACAAAAATATATTTAAGTGGTCGAGGGGATCAGCCCGCCCCACCCACCCCTCCCTTGAGGAAGGGCCCACACAGGTAGAGCCTGTGATGCCCTGCCTCATGACAGTGGCACCTGCGTGACTCCCCGGTGGGGCCATGGGGTGGGGAGGGGGGATGGGGTCCCTGCCCCACTTATCATTGAAGCAATTATTTCTATAGAAGAAATAACCATCATCCATATGACATAAAAATTGATCTAGCAAGTCTCTCAATGATTTCAGAAGATGACTTGTGCCAATTTCCTACAACATTTTGTTAGTATGCAAAGTAGAATGAATGTAGTGTAATAGTTTATAGTGCATTCAAAACTCCACATGATATTTGCATCAACAAGTATTTTAAATCTTAAGAGGTACACAATAAAATGACTTTAAAGAATCAAAATTCCTTTTTGATATTCTCAATGTTGGATGTGTCTCACAAAATATTTTAAACAACATTGTTTGACTTACTTCCAAATAATGTTTAGGATGTAGTGTGTGGTCTCAATCACCAATTATTAACTTCAAGAAATATTTAACATTTGGTGAAACTCTTGAGTTAGAGTGTCAAAATGGTTGAATTTCCTCCTTCACATTATCAATTAGTTTCTTATCAAAATGTGGAAGTCTCCCACCAAAATCTCATGTATCATTTTGAAGAGGATCCTCAACTATTTCTCTTCTTGCAAGTGCTCTATCCAAAGTTTTATGATTTAAATGTTGAAATCAACACAAGTTTGTCTCATAAAGTGACCCTTTCACAAATGATGATGAACTAAGGAGGTTGTAATAACACTCTAAGAAGCTCTCTTATCTTTTTCCTTGCTATTCTTTCCAATAGAATTGAGAGAATTAAAAATATTTCACAATAATAGCATTTTTCTCCATTTTCTTGTTCACATGAATCTTCAATTTAGCTAGCATGGGTCTCATATTTTTTATATTTAGCAATTGCACAAAAATTTGGCATTGCTCAGTCAATGTCTTCTTGCTAAAAAAATCATTAAAAACTTTTAAAGCCCACAACCGAACGGTTCTTGTTGATCTGTTGCCTTCAAAATTGCTCATAATGTTCTCATCAATTTAAAGTAACCATTTTGGTGCTCTTGAAGGTATTGAATTTGTAATTTGTCCTTCCACATAAGGGACTTCATTTGTCATGTAATTTGGAGTTGTATAACATTGATTTGGTTCATCAACATCATTTTCTATGCCAATCCCAAATTGAAAATCTTGTACATTTTCATTCCAATCTCTACACTTTCATTCACAAATTAAATAACTTGTGTAACATTTTATTTTCCAATCTCTACACTTCCATTCCTAAATTGAATATCTTGAGCAACATTTTCATTCCCAATCTCTATATTTTCATTCCTAATATTTACATTTTTATTCTCAATCTCAGCATTTTTATCCCCAATCTCTATATTTTCATTCTCAATCTCTACATTTTCATTCTCGTTGTCAAAATCATGCTCAATATTTTCAAATTCAATCTCCTCTTCACTTGAAATATTATTTATGGGTGGATTTGGAGCCTAACCTTCACTATATTTAACATACCTTGTATCCTCTTCCTATGAATTTCCCTATCTCTTTGTTTATATGCTTCAATTTCATCTTTTGTAAGCTTTCTCTTTTGTTTATTCTTTTGACGATTATTGTTCCCCATTATATCTCTGAAAAGATGATGGAAAATGATTGCCAATAAACAATTTATGAAAAAGATGCTCTGAAATGTATTATTTTGTCTATTACTATCTAAAAACATGTGATTATCGCCTACAAAAAGAATGTAGGGACCATTGGAATGAGAAAAATGGTCCACTGCCCAATTTTGTATAACACATATTGGATATCCAATACCTTTGATATGAATTCTAAAATTCACAATGACACGGCTAATATTTTACTGTTGGTGCCATTGTATAGGTATCAGATATCTGATACTTAAAACTTTCAAATATTAATGCATTATATATAGTGCATTACATATATATTGCATTACATGTATAATGTATTTCATATGGAATAGGGAGAGAGAGAGACAAAGATGAAGGGATAGGGAGAGGGAGACAATTAGATAGGGATAATGATGGGGTGGTTGTGTTTACAGGTTTTCCATAGTCAAAGCCTCGTTTCGGTATTTCTACCTCCAAAGAAAATCAAAAGATATGCTATTGATGAAAGAGATAAAATGACATAAAAAAAGGAATAAAATAATGATACGACAATTGATATACTAAAGACTAAACAATGACAACAAAATAACTCAGAAAAGAACCACTTCTTTTCAACACAAAAAACCAAGAGCTTGCTAGGGTGAGGAATAGTGTAGGCTTTTGAAGTTGATAGAGCTTCATTTGAGCAACAATGGAGAAGAAATCACATGTACAATATCACTACAAAAATGTGGTGAATGAGCGATAGTGGAGGAATTTGTGAGAGCCTAAGAGAGTGATAATTAGTGAATTCTATTCAAAATGGTTCAAAATGATGAGATATGAATTTTGGAAGTCAAGCCAATGTCAATGGAAATTCATAGGGGCGTTACATTTCTAGGAATCAAAGTGTATCAAATCAATGACCATCTTAGTCACAAATATTTGCTAGACAAGTGCATGGTGTGTGGACATCGTTGTAGTGTGTACGTGTTTAGGCGTGATTTGAACCAAACAGTCAAGAAAACAATATGGCAAGTGGAAAAGTAGGCTGATAGGATATGCAAAGATGACATTTTCTTAGATTCAGCTAAAGCATAAGGCCTATGCAACATAAAGTTGCATGGGTTTGAATTTACAACATTAGAAGATATAATAGGTGTTTTGGTTGCAAACAACTTTTGGGACCTATGGGGCTCACTATCAACTCCAATAGATGTAATCTTTGAAGTGTGCCAATAAATTAAGTGAGGAAAAAATCAGCAATTCCCTGTTATTCTAAATGTTAAGTAAAATATATTCTAAATTATATTTACATGCACTAGAATCATAAGTTTATTGCAAAGTAAAATTACTAAGAGAATTCATCGATTTGATTTAGATGGTGTTAATGTATTGCATTCAAAGAATTAATTAAGAATTGATTCTTTACAAAATATAAATTTAGATTCTTTTGTCAATCAAATATTATGAAGAATAAAATAGATTTTATTGACAAATTTCAACATCAAATATTATCAAGAATAAGAATAGGCCGTAGTCTTGCATAACTTCAGCAATATATATACTCTTAATCTTTAAGATTAAATCAAAAAATAAAGTTTATATAAATCCACTACCAATAAACTTACCCAAAAAAATCATATTTATCCTCTGCCAATCTATGATTTAAAAGATGCTTGTTCCATCCTATACTTCACAAATTTTTACACTCTTCATCTCCATTAATTGAATACAACACTTTAGGTTGGCACCCAAGTTGCAAATTTGATCATTGCATAAAATAACTTCTAGTTTTTTGGAAAAGGATGAGAGGATTTTTAAGAGTAGCAAAATAGTCAAAGTCCTGATTTATTATCTGTCCAATCTTGTAGGGAGGCTGAGTTGGATAGAGCTTGAAAATAATTTTTTTCTATATTCCTTTTGAAATCCCAACCACCAAGAAAATCACTTGAATAGATAACAGAGCACAATCCATCAACCACCACATAAATCATATGAAGAGATAATGGAGCAAATTGAAACAAAATATCATAACCAAATCAACATTTAGAGATACACTAAAATCATAAGAAGTGATAATCAAATAGGATCTCATCACATTTTGAGATGCAATTGTATATAAAGTGATGAATTTGAACATAATTTAGGGACCCATATGAAGAAAAAATAATCATCATAATACAATTGTACATAAAAAGATTAATTTGTCCTCAATTCTAGTGACCCATATGAAATAAAAGAAATAATCACCATAGATACATTTGTACATAAAGAGATGCATTTATCTTTCATCCGAGGGACCCAAAAGAGTAAAAGATGGCCTACATTTGAAAACCCAAATGGACAAAAGATGGCCTACACTTGAGGACCTATATGAGCAAAAAGATAACTACATTTGGCAACTCTAATGGATAAAATATGGTGTACAATTAGAAACCCATTTGAGGACCCATGTAGAGAAAAGATGGCCTACAATTGGGAACTCATATAGAAAAAAAGATGGGCTGCAATTGGAGACCCATAAAGAAAAAAGATGGCCCACAATTGGAGACTCATGGAAAAAAGATACCATGCATGATTTGAAAGTACGTGGAATGAAGACTTCCTTGTACGCCTTATCATTATTGTTGCTTATCAGCTGAAATACACACATAGGAAGTTTGTTAAAAATTCAAGTGTTTGCCGTATAAATTAGAAGAGAATAGAAGTAGTTAAGCTAAGAGTAGCTTTCATATCCATTTTCTATGACATGTCATGTTATCTAAGTGCAATACTTTCACTATAATCCTCCTTAATGTATAGTTGGAAAGCTCTTTCATAATTGGATTCCACTCTTCCCCCAAGCTACACGTAATTGCCTCCAACATTATCTTTTGGATTATCATGCCAATCACGTAATGTAGACGTGGAAGGCCAGCTTTATGTGTAAGTTATGAATATTTTTGGGAGTCCATTATAGATGGAATATGGACATAGGCTTGTGATGTGAGTGGCCAAGATATTACCCTATCTCATTGCTCATATGGGTCCATGAAAAATGCTTATTTTGAATGATCCATGATTCCAAAAACAAGAGTTTGTGTTGATACATCTCTTTATGAGATAAAGCCTTCAAATGATAGTATATATATTTAGTATATATCAATGTTGAGTATATATATTTAGTATATATTTATGTTAAGTGTATATATATTTAGTATATATCTATGTTGAGTGTATGACTCCTATACTTTGTTTTGCATGGCAAGATGAGATGAGAAACAAAAGATATGTTTTAGTTTTGCTTTATTGACCCATGTTTTCTTTGACAATAGACAATGTGATTATAGTTTACATGGTTTGTTTTACTTGGTAGAGTATGTGATATTGATTAGGGAATCAGACATAATTTTGACAAAATAAAAGATAAATACAATTATAATTATAAAGAGGTGGGAGTCAATTTTTGATAACAAAGATTATTATTAATTTTTTTTATAAATAATTGGTTAACCTTCTTATAAAAAAATTATTCATATAAAATGAATTTAGCTTTTTTGTGAGAAGATAAATATGAGATGACTTTATGCTTTTTAATTAAGAGAAATGTAATAATGATTTCCATTACAATAATCTATTGAGTTATCTAAGAAATATAATTGAATGATTTGAGTAGATTGTAAGTCTTGATATATTTTTAATTATAGCTAATGATTTTTACATTAATATATCAAGAGTTTAATGTTAATTAAATTCATAAAAAATATATTAATTTTAGACTAAAACTGAATATGAGTGATTGAGAGTTGGAAATAAAGAAGAAAAAAAAAGAATATTATGGCTTTTGTGTCAATTTTAGTTTTATTGATTGATTTATGCACTGTAAAAAAATATTAGAAACTAAGATTAGGTACCATAATACAAATTATGTGAACACATAAATATACTTTGAGATTTATATTATCTAGGATAGAACCATACCTATGTCATGGTCATAAATTAGACCACCCACATGACCTAGTTTGACTTATGTAACCTCCCAAAAGGTGTTTGTCTATTTTATGCATGTTCAATAGCTAGGGGTTGAGTCAAAAAGTGTGGTAGGGCCTTCTATAAGAATAGGAAAGACTATAGAAATTAAGTCTCATTATCAATATGCATTCATACAAAATGTGCCAAGAAATGATATGAAAATATTTTGTAACAATTGTAACTAATCCAGATGAAGACTAACACAACTATGACTAAGATTTTGTGAGTTATTGATACTAATGACTAATGATTATAAATGTCATTACCTGATGTTCTTAAAAATATGTTTCTATACATATAAGTTGATACTTTTGGTGCATATATCGATAAGACAACAACCACATTTAGGGAATCTAACCTTGAGAATGGGAAAGGGGGAATTTTAAACAAGCAGTCTAGGTTGTGGAATTTTTGGTTGAGAGATAGTACCACATATGCAACTCACTCTAGGATAACAAATTAATATAAAGTCAACTAACCTTGACAAAGGTTGTGAATATATTAGTTGTACTTGATAAGTTTTAAATTAGGGTTGATAAGTTTTAAATTAGGGTTGATTAGTTTACCAAATGAGTAAAATTAAATACTATGATAGAGGCAGAGTGAAAGGTGTGTGTTTCAAAAATAAGTGGTTGATCAAGACTTGTATACAATCGGGCTACTGTATTTATGTTATTGTTAAAAATTGACATAAAAAATGGGGTAAATATGATCAATATGCACTATCATGCCCTTTACGCTCTTATCTACTAATTAAATCTAGAAAATAACTAATTAAAATAAGATAAAATATTTTTAAAAATCTCAATACATTTTTATTGAAATAATCTTTAAAAAATCAAGTATCCATATGCCAAAAAACAAAAGAGATTTAAGTGACAAAAATAACTTTAATTTACAACAAGAAATAAAATATATAATTATTCCTCCATAGTTAGAGTATTACTTCCAACATCCAATTTAAAGGTGATATCTTGCATAGCACATTTATATATGTATGATATTAGAAAAGATAGTCTTGTTAATTTCCTCTTCATCTCTAAGTTTGTTCCCATAGTGAAGACCAATGTAGGTATTGAACTCAATATTTGTGCAAGGTCTTATCAACATTGTTATGATTTATAAATTGATTATCGATGTTTTTGACCTATTGTCTAAGTTTAATATTCACCATCAATAACTCCTACAAGTGACAAGAAAATATGACAAATAAAGCACTATGTTAAAGTAAAATTTTGAATGGTAGGTTATTATTCCTAATAAATATAAAGAAGTCAATTTGGTTTGTTTTCACTTCCTCTCTAAGTGGTAAAAATTCAAACAACATTGAAGGTGATATACTTCAACTAGATTATAACATTTTGAGACATTACTATATTTGTAAGGAAATTTAATGTTTCCTACACTAAAGATTTATGTTTTAATATCAGTCAAATGAAATCTAAATAAAAAAGAGGTAAGCTAAAAAAAAAACCTAAGACTTATAAATCAAATAGAGATGACAAGGAGGTACTATAGTTTTTAGTGTGATATTTATTTTCATCTTATTAAGAAACTAATACACTGTGATAAAAGATCATAAACTAAGATCCAGTTCTATTATAGAAATCGAGCGATTGTGATAAATATGTTTTTAGATTTTTGTTACTTTAAATAGAACTCCATCTGTGTCATAGTCCTTAAATAGGTTTCCCATATAGCCTAGTTTGATAGTGTGACCTTGTATATGACCAATGTGACCTCCCAAAATGTGTTTTCATGTTTTGTATATGTTTATTGAGTAAGGGTTTACTTTTAAAAGCATGGAAAATTCTACTATATGTAGAGGTAAGATCATTGACTTCCTTTATAATAACTAATCCTTGTTGTGAATATACAAAGATAGTGTATGCCCTGGCAAGGAACCCTCACAACACAAAATTAAATATGCACATAATATTTTTTTTTGAACAATAAGAATACAACATCCAAAAGATAGTGCATTAATAACCATTTAATCATAAGCAAAGATACATCAACATCAAACCTCAAATGATCGTGCACAAGAAAAAAACATAAAATCCCTTCCAAAGGTTCCAAAATGAATCCTAAAACTTAGCATGAACATAAGAAAACATTCAAGCCACTACATAAGAGTCTGAAACACATCCACAAACCTCATGTGTTAATACTAGACCATTGTCAATGGTTGCCAATTGAGGAGACAAAATCATCCTTGGTTCATTCTAAAACTAGGTTCATTTTAAGACAAAGTAGGAAGAGTGATCATAAATATGTCAGGGTAAGTGCACCAAGATAGTGTGCAAAAAGGGGTATAAGTGGCCACTTTTTTTTCCTAAAATTGAGTAAACCTAAACTTAAAAGAGAAATTGGAGATTCTTGCACTCAAAATTAGAAGATGTGTAAAGAATAAGAATTGTAGTACTTTGAATATGGTTTCTAAAATACTATTTTTTTAAAAAAAATGGATAAGATTAAGAGGGTCAAACCCTCCACGTATGAAAAATTGTTGCTGATTTTTTCATAAAAACATAACATAGATGTTTTTGTGCGCTCAAACAAATATATAGTTGGATTTATTATTTTAAAAAAACATTTGGTAGGATGGTAGGTAAGAGTGAGATCTATAATTTGTGTATTTTTTCATAATTTTCTATTGAGTGCTTTTTTCTTTATGATTTTTTGAAGTGACCGCATCTTGAAAATATGGTACCTGTCCATGTGCTTGGCATAACTTGCATCAAAATAATTGAAAATACGATTTTAATTTTTTAAAAGTGTATAGATTCAAGTGTAGAATAGTAATATGCATTTTTTTTGTAATTAGTCAAGTAGATCAAAAGTTATTAAAAAAAGGTAGACATATGTCTATGAGGCATGTCAAGACACTGGTAAAGAAAATTAAATTTCACTATGTTAATGTTGTCCAAATATTGAAAAACTTATATGGTTAGAAAGATGAGAAGATGTGTGAGATTGTGGTGGTAATTTTAGGGATACCCACTTGATCATTTGTAAACCTGATAACGATGAAGTTGATGATTCATGTTAGAAGATGAAAAATCATGTAAAGGGACTAAAATAGAGGGAAAATAGGCTTTCAAGCCTTAGGGTCATTTTACAACCCTTTTTCTAAGCCTAAAACAAACACTCTTACAAACTAGATTGATATATAGATCTTGCTACTTAGGGGGAGTAGATAACATGTGGAGTCAAGAAGTAGTATGCATAAAAAGTTGTAATGTGTTTAAAGAAGAAATAGAAGATGCACAATGATTAGGTAACAACTTTTGACGTAGGTTAAGGATGGTGGATCCAATTAAGGATAGTCCAACCTTGCAGCTTCAGAAAAACACAACGGAATAACACAACACAACTCACCAAGATATGTTTCAAAACATATTTTACATTAACATGCCCGGCTGTAAGGCCTTTCAGGTTAGGGCCAATTACAATCAGAAGCAATTCTACAAGATCAACAAGATCCAATACAACTCCGGCTAGTTCAGTTCTAAAAACTATCAACAACTGATGGAAACCCTAAGGCAGATCTAAAATTGAGCTTGCAAGCCTCCAAGAAATCTTCTTGTCTCCAAGTGAGCAAACCACTAGCTCTGATATTACAAACTATCAGATAACAATCTGATCTACAAGATCTCGTAGGATCTTTTCCACAACTTTTCTTATCTGCTACCCTCAACTCTTCTTTTCATGATCTCTCCAAGTCATGCCTAAACATCTACCCCAAACATCCCTTAAATACTAATCATCAGCCACAAGTCGGCTGGATGAAACCATTAACTCTAACGAACAATTATTAAATGCAATACAAGTCAGCTCTCAAATAGCCTTACAATTAATAAATTCAACATGTCGGCCTGCAACAACAACTACCAATAATAAATGCACCAAGTCGGCCCAACAAATCACACAGAACTCTAGTTGGTAAACCAGAACTACTGAGCACCAAAGAAACAACTGAGCACTAGTGAAACAACTGACCAAGCTAAGAAACACCGAGAAACGTAGGCATTACCGAGCACCAGTTCCATCGAGCACAAGAAGTCCCACCGAGTTCCTTCAGTGGCCGAGCTTCCTTCAATAACTGAGACCATCAGTTAAGGCTGCAACCGAGTAACTCCGGCCAAGAAACACACCACCATGAAGTTTCACCAAGGACCCAAGAATGCCCCTGCATCAAACACGCCAGGTTCAAAAATATGTTCATATGTGAGAATAACATCTTTTGGGATTCAACACATAAACCCTGAACCGGTTCTTCACATACAATTCCTCCACCCTTTCACTTTGCATACTCTTCCACTTCAGCTTCCTCTGTCTCTTCAAGTCTTTCCTTGATAACACATAGGTCTGTTCTCCAAACTAATCATTTATTCTCTCAGGAACTACCAACTCAACTCAACTACCAATACTCAGACTCCTCCTACCGAGTGTTGTATCCAACAAAGGCATCAAGGAAAACTTCCTATCATCTTTGTCAATAGTAAACACATTCTTCACACAATCATATATAGCTCTGCAATCATATTTCCAAGGTCTATCGAGCAATATATGACAACTATTCATCTCCATAATATCACATAGCACAAGATCCTTATATTGGCCAATCTGAACATCAATAAAGCATTTTTCTCTTACTTCTAGAGCATGATCATGTTGCAACCAGCCAATCCTATAAGGATGTGGATGTCTCATTCTATTCAAACCAAGTTTCTGAACCATGTCCTCAGCAACAAGGTTATCAGTACTACCACTGTCAACAATAACATCACAAAGTTTACCTCTCGACTTGCACTGAATCCTAAACAAGTTACTCCTCTGATAAGGTTCCTCCTTTGTACTAAGCAATGTTCACCAAAGTAGCAAGTTCTCAGATTCAGGTTCATTCTCAACATTTTCATTCACCACAACAGTTTGTCGGTCACCAAGCTTCTTCTATGTGCACTCAAAAGAACGGTGTCCTTCTTCACCACAGTTATAGAAAGTTCCCTTAAAGATAACTATACCTATCTTCTTCTTCGGTTCTACAGGTTTCTATTCATCTTCTGCAGTCATTGGTTTATCCTTCACCGAGTGATCAATCTTTTCCTTCCCTCGGGGATTACTATGTTGTTTCCTCTTCAACTTATCTTCTGCCTTCAGATCATACTGATAAGCATATTCAACAAAATCAATCTTCAACATACCAAGCTCATCCTGAATATTGAATCTCAAACCATTCGCATACCAAGCTACCTTTTCGTTACCAAGTTCTCTGTGTCCAGATCGAATAGTAAGTTTGTAGAACTCCTTGGTATAATCTTCAACAAAAAAATCCTTTTGTTTTAGATTCTGCAACTTCTTAAACAAGTCAAGCTCATAGTCAGCAGGTATGGACTTAGCTTTCAACTTAGTCACCATCAACCTCCACTGATTGATCTTCATTTCACCTTCATCTTCTCTATATATTTGTAATTCTTTCCACCAAAGAGCAGCATGTCAGGATTTCAACTTTTTCTATGCTAATCTCAGCCGAAGAGGATCTTTAGTTTCTTCCAGCTCAAAGAAATCTTCAAGTTCACCAATCCAATCAATCAAATTCTCGGGCTTCAAAGTACTAGAGAAAGTAGAAACTTCCATTCGGTAACTATTACTTAACCGACCTCCAGATCTAGGCAACTAAGTAGTTCTATCTTCACCAGATCTATCCCTCCGGTCATATAACAACCTATTTTAGCTCTTCCAGATTTTAACAAGGTGTTCCAAGTAGAACAACCTATTTTAGCTCTTCTAGATTTTAACAAGGTGTTCCAAGTAGACTGTGATGCAAGTGGTAATGCTATTGGAGCCATTTTGAGTCAGGAAGGTAAACTCATTTCTTATTTCAGTGAGAATTTGAATGATGCCTAGAGAAAATATTTTGTTTATGATCAAGAGTTCTATGTTATAGTTCAAGAATTGAGGAAGTGGAGACATTATCTTTTTTCAAAAGAGTTTGTTTTATTTATTGATCATCAAGATTTTCAATATTTGAACATTCAAGGGAAGTTGAATCAAAGGCATTTGAAATGGGGTGATTTTTTGTAGAGTTACACTTTTTTTTTGAAACACAAGAGTGGGAAGTCTAATAGGATTGTAGATACCCTTAGCAGGAGACAAATTTTGCTAATAAAAATATAGATTGAGGTTATTGGGTTCAAGGAACTCAAGAGTTTTTACTCTGAGGATCTTGATTTTGGAGAAGCTTAGAAAGCTTGTACAAAACTTGTTACTCTAGATAGAACCAAATGGTTGGACTTCATAATCCAAGATGGTATGTTATTCAAAGGTAGTCATTTGTGAATTCCAAGGAGTTCCATGAGGAAAAATCTAATCAAAGAAAAACATAGTGGAGGACTGGCTAGACATTTTGTTCAAGATAAAACCATTGCTCTAGTTAGTGAAAATTATTATTGGCCATAGTTGTAGCAAGATGTTAAGAAATTTGTACAAGGTTGCAGGGTATGTTAGATGGAAAAAGGAGCCAGGAAAAATACAGGGTTATATCAGCCATTACATATACTAGAGAATCCATGGAAGGATATTTGTATGGACTTTGTTCTTGGCCTACCAAGAACTCGGAGAGGGCATGATTCCATTTTGTAGTGGTAGACAGGTTTTCAAAGATGACACATTTCATTCCTTGCAAGAAGACTAATGATGTTGTTCATGTAGCAGAATTATTTTTCAGGGAGGTGGTGAGACTACATGGTTTACCAAATAGCATAGTTTCAGATTGAGACACCAAGTTTATTGGGTACTTTTGGATAACCCTATGGAAAAAGTTGAAGATAGATTTGAAGTTCAGCTCAACACACCATCCAAAAACTAATGGACAGACATAAGTGGTGAATAGGAGTTTGGGGAATCTATTGAGGTACTTGGTTGGAGATAAACCAAAAGGATGGGATTTCATTTTACCACAAGAAGAATTTTCATATTTAATTCTATCAATAGGAGCACTGGTAAATCACCATTCCAGATAGTATATGGAAGTCCCAGAAATGCATCAAAATTAAGAAAGTTGGAGAAAGGAGAGACAAGTAGTGCTAATGTTGAAGACTTTGCATAAAACTTGAAGAATTTTCATGAGGAGGTAAGGAAGCATAATAATAAAATGAATATACAATATAAGGCTAAGGAAGATAAGAAAAGGAGGCATACAAAATTCCAGGTGGGGGATGAAGTCATGGTTCATTTGAGAAATGATAGATTTCCAATAAGAACATACAATAAGTTGAAGATGAAGAAATTTGGATCATACAAAATACTGAAGATGCATGATTCAGGAAATGCTTAAGTAGAGTTTCCCAATGAATTCAATATTTCACTAGTATTTAACATTTCAGATCTGACAAAATATCATGAAGGAGGTGTTGAGGATCAGGTCACAGAAGCACAATGGAATATTCCAACAACTAATTTAGCTACAGAGAAGATTGAAGACATATTGGATAGCCATGTTGGAAGAAGCACAAGGAACAAGACATATGAAGAATATTTGGTCAAATGGAAAGGACGACCTGTGCAAGATTCATCATGGCTATCAAGGGAGGAGGTTAACCATCTTGGTTTTCCTTTGAACACTTGAGATACATGACAAGGTCATTTCTCAAATTACCTTGTGTGTCTGATGCAGAAGCATCCTGGGTGTAATGGAAATCTTGCATCACCCAAAAATATTTTCTGGTTTCTTTTCAATAAGGACTATCTTATGTAGAGTTGTTATTTTGGAAATTTACTATTTTTACTAATTTTTTTTGTTTGATCTCAGAATATTTTATTTTCTTCCCTGGAGGTTCACTTTGGTTATATCATCCTTTCAGTAAAGTTTCATTGCAAGATTAAGTCTAGTTTTGAAGATATTGAAAATTTTTGGTATTGGCAATAGGCACAAAAACTTTGAACTTAGTTTTGAAGGCTTTAGAGGCTCTGAAATGGGTTGAAATCTCGGTTGAATAGAGCTTACACAAGTGAAATGGTGTAGAGCACTTCACGTCATTTTTTAAGTCAGGTTATAATAGTCAATCGGGTCAATGTGCAATGAGTTATGGTCTTCGGAAGTTACGCTCCCTAAAATAGAAGAAAATGAAATTCCTTCAAAATTTCTTTTTGAGTTTCAAAAGTTGTTTGGGCCTATTCTAATGTAATAAAAATAAATAATAATATCTTAGGGATGGTTGGCCTCAAATTTTAGGGTTAAAATTTCTATAACCCTCTTGGATGGTGAGAATTGCCTATATATAATGAAGGCCCGTAGGGTTATCCAAGGTAATTTTTGGGAAAAGGATCTAGTGGCTCTGGCTTGTAGAATATTATAATGAAAATGCCCATGTGGATGTGCATGATATATTTCTAAAAATTGTAATTCCATTTTATTGGAGATAATAGAAAGATCATTTCTTGTTATTCTCAATTTTATTATGTGTCTGTGTTAATAAGGGGAGTACCCTTCATCAACATATCACAATACAAACCCAACATAGATTTCACATGATGTCTAGAACATGCCATTAGGTTTGCAAAAGCTGATGAGAAAAAAAGAAGAAATGCCACTAAAAAATACAGAAAGTGGCTAATGGGAACAAACTGAGAATAGACTAAAAGGAAATGCTTTTGGTTGATGCAAGATTTCCATGAAATCCAAAATGATCATGCATTAGAGATCATTCATTTCCCCTTTTTCTCACTTTTTTTTCCATTGTTTTCATAGTATAGTTATAGACCATTGTTTTTGGTTATCGTATTAGTTACTTTATATTATTTTATTTTATTTTAGGTTTTTGTCTTAGTTTCTATGTATTTTTTGTACTAGATTAATGTTTAGCACACAAAGGTCGTGCATCCACACCATCTTCCTTGACTCACACTAGTGTATGAGGCAATGAGATAGCAGGGCATGTTAGTTAACCCTCATAACTTTATCTCTTTTGTTTGTGATAATGAAAACATTTTAGTAGTTAGTACAATCAAGTTAATCAAGTTCTATTTTCCTACATTTCATATCATTTAGATATCATACTAATATACATCATTTAATTTGTCTTGGTCTCCTAGCTCACCATAGTACTAGTTGAAGTGAGGTGGTGCAAGGGGTAGTCCATATCTTGAGATTTTAACTAGTCTTGAGGTTGGTGAATTTTCCCTTTTCTATAGTTTGTACATGAGTAACTCATTAGGCCTTATATGTGGGACCCATCCAAGCATCCATAATTACATTTTTTCATTAGTTCTTTAGCTTCTCCCTAATTTAAAGTTAGGTGTTAGAGTAAAATGATTAATCACCTTTGTACTTAAAATTAATAAATTATTAATTACATAGGTTTTTAATTAATTTATTTACTTTTAAGCTAAACTTAGGAGCATTTTTATATATTTAGATTAACCTAATTAAAGGTCACGTTTGATAGAATAGGATGAGGAAATTTATCATGATCGAACTTAATGCTCACCTGGGTTTTATCTAGGGCTTTATAATTATGATTCTATAAGCATTCATTATTGTATATTATAATTGATCCAACTTTTATTCAACCAATCAATACAAACATATCAATCACGATTCTTGGATCAATCTCTCTCTCAAGGTTGGGTATCACAATCATGGTTTTTCCTCATAATATATGGTAGGCATTTTGATTACATGTAATTTTTGGGATTTGTATGGTTCACTGTCGACCTAAAAACTAGTTCGTTCATTTTCAATTAAATTTATACCATCATTTTCTACTTCTAATCTCACAATGGTTCACTAATATCTTAAAAATGCTAATTCTTATGATGTTGTCAAAAAGGTTTATAATCTCTTAAGATCTATCCAATCACTCTTTCTAGAATCCACCTAAGGTATATTTTATTCAATTTTTGTGACTTCACATTATAATCAAATACTTGGACATTTCAACATCTTGAAAGGATTTTTTTGCATGAAATGACTTCATTTGATCTACTTTCAAATATGTATTGAAGCCATTGGTCTCTAATGTTTTCGTTTGAGGATGTATCATGGTTTTTTCTATTCATCCTTTTATTTTCATCTTAAAAAAGAATAATTAGTGGTTTATTTTCTTGCATTATCTATATAGCCTCAAACACGAACCAGACACACTAGGGAGTAGATCAGCTTGAGGCATTATCTCTCGATCAACCACATCAATGACTTTTTCTATCAAATGTAATAGGTATTTTGGTTGCATGTCACTTCTAGGACTATGGAGTTCACTATTAACTATAACAAAGGGAAGCTTTATTCATGTGACAATAAAGTAAGTGAGAAAAATTAACTACTTTTTTATTTGTCTTAATGTTGAGTAAAATATTTATTGAATTATAATTACATGTAAAAGAATTCATAAGTTTATCATAAAGTAAAATTAGCAAAAACTTTCTGCTAAATAAGTCTGGAATAAGATTCATGAGTGAATACCAAATGTGTTTAGTATGCTTGTAGGTCCAAAAAGCATGAAAAATAGTCTCTACCTTGTGACAAAAAGAGCATTTGATAGTCTCTTGGAGAAAACTAATTAGTAACTGGTAATTAGTTTCTAGTTGACTATAGTTGTCTTGTCTATGTAATTCTCATATATTTTCAAACTGTGATGCTGCTCTCAAGCTTCTTGGCTTGAGCATACCTCTTCCAGGCTGTTCTATTGTAATATATATGCATTTCTTTAAAAAAAAAGGAAAAAAAGAAGAAAAAAAAGAAAAACTTTCTTAATTTGATTTCAATTATATTAACATTTTGCATTCAAAGAATACGTAAAGACTAATAGTCTTTACAAATATAAATTAAGATTCTATTCTTGACAAATATAACGATCAAATATTATCAAAAATAAGAATAAAAACTTTCTTGACAAATTTCAAGATCAAATATGATTGAGAATAAAAATACATTTATGTCTTCCATAATTTAAGTAGAATAGATACACTGAATCTTTAAGATTAAATTTTTTTAAAAATGATAATCTATATATCCTGTGCCAATAAACTTCCAAAAAAATCCCAATATTTATCTTCTACCAATATATTATTTAAAACATGTTTGTTTTATCCTATACGTGAAGAACGAATTTTAATGTTCTCCACTTCATCTCCATTAATTGAATGTGACAATTTACGTTGGCACCAAGTTGCAAATTTGATCACTGCTTAAAATGACTTCTTGTTTTGGAGCAAGCATGAGACAATTTTTAAAGGTAGCAAAACGAACAATTCTTTTATTTCTCATCTATCCAATGATCTACGGAGGCTGATTTAGGCAGAGCTCGAAAGTATCTTTTTTCTTTTGAAATTCCAACCACCATGAAGGGATAATAGAGCACATTCCATCAACCACCACATAAATCATATGAACAGATAATGGAAACAAAATATCATAACCAAATGAGCATTTTGGGATGTTAATGACATCACAAGAAGAGATAATGGAACAATATCTCATCACATTTTGAGATGCGGTTGTAGATAAATTGATAAATTTGTGCATAATTTAGGGTCCCATATGAAGAAAAAACCACCACCTTAGATGCACTTGCAGATAAAGAGATGAACTTGTCCTTAATTCTAGTGATCCACATGAAATAAAAAATCAGGACCATAGATACAGTTGCAGATAAAAAGATGCATTTGTCCTTAGTTTTGGGGACCCAAATGAGCAAAAGATGGCCTACATTTGGGGACCCATTTAGGAAAAAGATTAGGGACCCATTTGGAGAAAGAGTGACCTACATTTGGGAATCTATTTGGAGAAGGCAGCGGCCAAGTTCTCAATAAAAACGCACAAAAGACAAATATATTCTGATTTTTTTTTCAGATCTACGAAAAATGCAGTGATTTTTTGTTGTTTTCGATTCAAAATATGCAGATTATGAAGAACAGATGCTAAAAATCTCCAAAAATCTGTTGTATTTTTCAGATTTTTCAAATTTGATCAATGATACATTTTGAATGGATCTTAGCCGCGTCCTTTGGAAAAAGGATGACCTACATTTGAAGACCCATTTAGGAAAAAGATTAGGGACCCATTTAAAAAAAGGGTGGCCTACATTTAGAAAAAAGATGACTGCATGATTTGAAGCAACGTGGAATGAAGACTTCCTTGTACCCTTATCATTATTGTTACTTATCAGCTAAAATACACACATAGGAAGTTTATTAAAGATTGAAGTGTCTGCCGTATAAAGCAAAAGAGAATAGAAGTAGCTAAGCAAAGAGTAGCTTTCATATCCAACGTATATGACATGTCATATTATCTAACTGTTATACCTTCCATCCAATCCTCCTCAGTATACAGTTGGAAAGCTCCTCCATAATTGGATTCCAATCTTCCCCCAAACTCCACGTAATTGCCTTCCATATTATCTTTTGGATTATGACGCCAGCCACGCCATGCATATGTGGAAAGCCAGCTTTATGTGTAAGTTATGAATACCTTTGGGAGTCTATAGTAGATGAAATATAATGGACTGAGGCTTGTGATGTGATAGGCCAAGATATTATCCTATCTCATTGGTCAGATGGGTCCATGAAAACTGCTTATTTTGTATGATTCATACTTCCAAAAGCAAGAGTTTGTGTTGATATATCTCTTTATGAGATAAAGCCTTCAAATTAGTGTATATCTAAGTTGGGTGTGTGGCTCCCATACATTTTCTTCCATGTCAAGATGAGAAATAGTAGATATGCGTTTGGTCTTCACTTTTAATGGATGTACATAGTACATGATGTTTTTGTTTTCCTTAATTGACCCATGTTTTCCTTGAGGGTATAGATATTAGTGATTATAATTTGCATGGTTTGTTTTAAGGTAGAGTATGTGATATTGACTAGAGAACACTATATAATTTGAAAAAAAAATAAAAAATTATTAAAATTATGAAGAGATGGGAGTCAATACCTGATAATAAAGATATAAACCGATTTAGGTTTGTTTGAGAAGATAAATATATTATATTAGAAATCATTTACAAATAGTAGTTTCTTTCGAGCAAACACATTAGAAATCATAAGCCAACTAAGAAGACCAAGAGTCACAATAAGATGTCCCTATGGAGATTTGAGCTTGGGTCTTCACAAAGAAAACCCAATGCTTATAACCAATTAAGCTCAACTCCTAGGACTGAGAAGATAAATATATGATAATTTTATGCTTTTAATTAAGAGAAATACAATAATAATTTACATCACAACAATCTATTAAATTATCTGGGAAATTAATTCAATAATGAGTTAAAATGAGTAGAATATAATCTGTTGGTGCAGTGATATTTCTAGATAATGATATTAATATTAAAATATTTAGAGTTTTGTGATAATTAAACTAATTTAATGTAAGAAGTTTAGACTAAAATAAAAGATTCAAATATGATTGATTAAGGCTTGGAAATGAAGAATAAAAAGAATAAGTTTTTATGGTTCCTGGTGTAATGTTAATTTTGACTTCTTGATTGATTGTTGGTCTATGACAAAATATTAGAACTAAGATTAGTTACCACATTAGAAATCAGGTGACCATGATAGATATAGTTTGAAATTTATATTATCTAGGATAAAACCTATGTATTGGTCCTAAACTAGGCTACCTACATTACAAAGTTTGACTTAATGTAAAATCCCAAAATGTGTTTGCCTATTCTATACATGTTTGATAACTAAGAGATTATTTTAAAAAGTGTGGTAGGGCCTTCTATTTGAATAGTGAAGACTATTAATTGTCCTAATAGTGATCAAGCCTCATTAAATCAATATACAAACATACAAAATATGCTAAGAAAATATATTAAATTCTTATGTAACAAATGTAACTAAGATCAAAGATTAATACTAACATGACTACTGTTAGCACCTAGAAAACTTTTCATGGCTCTAGCCTTTTTCCTTTGGTCTCTGCATTCATTTTCCTATCTCTGGCTTTAAACCCTAGTGCAAAATTTGAAAAACTAGTCGTTGGTAGGAAAAACCCTTTGTTTTACCCTGGCCCTCTTCTAATTTGTTATTACTTTTTTGGACACTTAAAATTCCCAAAACGTATGTGCGCTTTTCTTCCCAGTCAGTTGCTTGTTCACTTAATCCTTGGCGGTCACTTTTAAACTTTCGGCGATTCAGCGAACATGTCAATCGCGCATTCTCTAAGTTCCCTGGCAGTTAGCTTTTTCTCTCAGCGATTACGTGAACACAGTGTTCGCATAATCTCTTATTATCGGGCGGTTATGTCTTAGCATCAAGTGACTTGGCGTGGTGGTTTCCTGTTCTTTGGTTGTGTATTCGCGTGGTTTGTGGGCCTAGCATCTTGTAGTCTTTTAAAATCAACGGCAGGCACATGATCTTAAAACTCTGATAGATCCCTTGAGACTATGCGACGACCGCCCGATCTTCTGATATACCTCTTTGCAGGTCCACATGCCAAGTGTGCTTAGTCAACACTTTCTCATTGGTCCACGTATTAATGACTCAGAATATTGTCAGTGGGGCCAACAACTTCGGAGGTTCAGTGGTTCTGATAGTGGCAGAGCATCGACGATCAGTGTATAATCTTAAGGGTTATTTCTGACACATGAGGATTTAAGACTAGCTCTTGATTCTTTTTATGACGTAATCCTTTCAAACGGGTGGGTCCACTGCCAGGTAAGCTGATTTGGTGGTGTCTGATTGGTCCACGATGTCTTGACTTGGTGGGTGTCAGTGGGTCCTAGTATCTAGCGTGTCAGGGGGCCTTGACATCTGTCAGAAAATCTACGAACGGCGTAAGATCTCATCGAATGTGTTAGAGGCTTGAGATTATGCGACAGCCGTTGATTTCATCTAGTGTCAGAGGGTTGTCAGGGCAGGGTAAGATTCTTCATCCGACGGTGGGCGTGTGATCTGAAGGAATCTGGGAGGTCTATGCGAAGATGAGATAGTCGTTGATCTTCTAGGCGAGCCCAGGCGGAGGCTTAGTGGTTCTGACAAAGGGGTTTGGCGGTTCTGACAAATTTCAAAGGGTTTTGCTCATTCGCGTAATAAATTAGTAGTGCTCCAATTTGACTAGTGATTCAGTGAACAAGCATTCGCGTAATCGCTAACTAAACTGGCAGAAGCGTAAAATGTTCTATGAACTGGCAAAACCCTTCAGTTACTGGTTCGCTAAATAAGGGACCGAGGTTAAATGCTTTCCTTTTGTCACCAGTTCGCAGAGTTAAACAGTGGGTTAAGATTTCATTTCACGAATAGGAATTGCTTTGTCGCGTGTTCGCTAAATGTTAACCCGGGGCTATCCGATGAGTTAAGTCATAAAGCCCGCGAAAGGACAAGATCTGACAGTTGTGACTTAAAGTTGATCGAGGTTTAAATTTTGACTGCCGATTTGCTACTGGTGCCAAGGATATAGCCGTTGGGATTTGAATTCAAATTTTTGAGAGGGTTTCCAGTGATATGAAGTACCAAAATTGATGATTTTAGTGGCTGGATTTGGTAAGACTAGTCTCGTCAGCTATTGCAGTGTGGTCTAGAGGCCTGATCATTGATTGCAGAGGTGTTTTCGTACCAGGAGAAGTATGGTTTTATGCCTGAGGCGTGTTGCAGGTGGCTAGGGTTTTGATTTTTGTCAGAGATCTACATGTTATGTACATGCACGATTTTCTATTACTAGCTTTGGCATTTAAGTTTTGTGTTCTGCAGCAAGAAATTAGTTGAATTTGTATCTGCAGTAAATCTTGATTATGAAACCAATACATTTGTACATCAGATTTTACCTGATTTTCCAGGGTTTCTTGGGTTTCCTGCATTCTTTATTTCTTGTTGTACCTAGTGGTTGAAAACCTAGTTTTTCCCTAAATGATCCTTTGCTTGTTGCAATCCTTGTTTGTATAAAAGGATTTTCAAGATCATTTAGAGGGGTTCGGGTTCCAGTATTTTTTCTGAAGCTAGTTCCATGAAGGGTCCTTTTCCTGTATATACTTCCTTCTTCTCTGCATAAAGGGTGTTCCCTCTTTCCTTTTTGGCTTTGGAGAATAGAATGCAAATTGTAATAGCTTGTCTTATGTATGAGATTCAATATATTTCTACTGTTATCAAATTGTCTCCATTTGAGTTTCAGACTTATTGATTGAAGCATCAAGGGTGTTTCCATCTTTCTATTTGCATTTCCTTTGTATCTGCAATAGAGTTGTTTTTGCAGAAGCAACTAGGTCTAGGACTAGTTTTCAGGTGTGTATGAACTAGGGTATCAAGGGTATCTTGTGTTTGTCTTCCAGTGGATGCTGGTTAATGTATTACTTATTTATAGGTCTCTTCTAAGGGAATAGTTAATATCCTTTGAATAGGTGATAGCACATTTTGGGTACACAAATGGATTGTTGAAGTATGACCTGATTAATGGTGTATGTTTGGTGTAAGGCATCAACATATTTGAATGTATTGTTTTCTTGTTTCATAGCTCTTTGTTGCAGTGGTGTATTTGACTCTACTGCCCATTGGATAAGGCACTAGTCTATGAGAGACTTAGGGTATCTCAGGAGCCCTTCCAACCCAACATCAAATCAAATTCCTTTCCCTTTCATGTTGGTAGTAGTAGTAGGAGATCCATTCTGGTCTTCAGACTCATTCTATGCAAGTAGGGCTATTGCATATGAATTGGCTTCATTGGGGTACAAGTTACCTGAAGGGGTTTGAAGATTATTCCACAATAATCTATATGCAGACTTATTGTTTATCTTAAGGTGTCTTGAGTGTGCAGATAAGGCAATACCCACCTGAGTGATGTGGAGCTCAAAGAAGAAGGAGGATTCCTTTCAATCCTCATCAATTGGACTATTTTCTTGTCAAACTTGAGTGCCTGACCTGAGATCCAAGCCCATCTATTGATTCAAGTTTGGTCCTGCAAGAAAAAGCTCCAACAAAATGGCGACTCTAATGGGGAGGCCATTGGAAAGAGTCAAATATAAAATAAAGCATTTGCTAACATCTTCTCAATAAGTATTGAGTGGTGGCTCTGATTTCTCTGTTTGATCAGTGCATCTCCTGATAAACAGTGTGATATCCTGTAGTTTTGGTTGATTGGAAGAGGTACAAAGAAAAACAATATTTTCCTCTTCAAGGAGGTGGCGACTCTATAAACAAAGAATCTGATGGAGCTGCATGGTAAGCTCTAGATCTGCCCTACCTTCCAGTCAACAAAGTCTTCTGCTACAAAACTCTCAGGTATTTCTCAAAGATCTAAAATGTCTCCTTATTAAGTGATCAAGCACTAAGAAAAGGACAAGGTGTGAGTAGAGGTTTGCATACTTCAAGTTTTCAGTTGTATTTTCACAAAATTTTATGGAAGTAGTGCATTAATTTGTAATGGGTAAGCTTGAGGAGGAGTTTTCATTATTAGATCAAGGCATCCAAAGGGATTGCATAAAATTGGTAAGGTTGAAGGTGGGAAATAGAAGGGAGCTGTCAATACCTTTGTTCTATGAGAAGTTTTGTGAAGCATATGATTAGCTTCCAGAGGGTGTTGAGTTTCCGGAGTCTGTGTTCATTGGCTTGTTTTTGGAACTCTATTTTCCTAAATCAACCCATTGGCCAGCCTCCTTGTATAAAGAGTGTCATGTGCATCTTAGGGATTGGATATTTAATGATGTTGATCTTGATCTTGAAGATACATTTGGGGTTGTGTCTAGTAGTAATGTTATTGAGAATGATGGAACCTATGAAGGAGATGTGTCAAGTGCTGACACTCTTTCTTGTAATCATGAGAGTGATGCTCTTTCTCAATATGGGGCAGAAGATTTGTGTAGTCAGTCAGATGAAGAAAAAGATTGGATGAATGAAGATGTTGTTGATGACTGCTTATCAGAGGAAGGTGATGCTAGGGACAACTGTTCACTTCACAGTGAATGAATTTTAGATTTCTTGTCTTGTGAATATCTCAGATATTCAGGGGGAGATGGCTCTGAGTTCTTACAACCAACAAACATTGATTTTGACCGAGAGCATGAGTCAGTGAGATCTGATTTTGACATGTGTGCCTCTAATCCTTTTGTTACCCCAACATTGCTAGATGACAACTAGGTGTAGTATGATTCATCAGTGTATTTTCATCTTCAAGTGATGCTGATGTCCCTGATATGGTTTTGAGTACTGATTGGGAAAGTTGTATAGATTTTGAGTCTTGTCCTGATTCTGGATCTTTTGCTAGGCCATGGAAGGATGGCCAGTCAGTTACTCAATTTCCACATGCTCATGGTAAATGTATTGATGTTCTCCCTCCCACCCACTGACATTTTTTGAGTTTGTCAAATGCAAACAGGATGCAACAGGTGCCTATTCTTGATGACTCATGCATACCAGAGCTCCCCTCATGTAATGACTTTGCAAAAGAAGAGGTTGAAGGGCATGACAGTGTGTTCTCCTGTCATAGGGATTCTATTGATGAACAAGTTCCTTGTTCAAACCCTTTTCCTTCTTTTGATAAATATGATAATGATGGTGACAGTATTGAGGACCTTATCTTCAATAATTGGGACATAACTTTTTTGGATACACATGACTATGCAAATCAGATGTCCTACTGTCACAAAATTTATGAAATTAACCTTCACTTGGTTCATAATTCAGTTCATGATGACATCAGGGAGGAACCAAGTTGCTTAGTGGTTGAAGCAATTCATGAAGGCAAATCAAAGGATCCAAGTCCAATTCAGCCAGGTAATTATATGATAATGCATGATAATCAATATGTCACATTTTCTGATGCATTACTTGATCTTTTTATTGTTTCCAGTCATCAAGAAGAAGTGAGTGATGTTCCTTACTTCTTGGAATATGAATATGAGTCTGGTAGTTGTGACTAGAAAGACATGGGTAGTGATCAGTACAATTTTTTTCTTCTACCCATGGTTACTCACATATGTTGGCAACGAGATGGTCAAGATAATTTCAAGTGTCTGGCCACATATGTAGATGAGAATCAGATTTTTGATTCAGGAGGGGCATTGATTTTCTTTTGGTGGCCTGGGGCGATTGAATAAAATTGTATATTTTTTTATAAAAATTCTAAATCCTTGTACAGTTGTCTTTCCCTTTCCTATTTCCTGCTTTCCTGTTTGGTTGCCAGTTTTTGTGAAGGTCCCTATTTTTGTTTTGTGGATGGTCTGCTCTCCCAGAGATCTGAATTCTTGCATGTACACAAGTTGCCCATCATCCCCAACTAGAGCCACTGTTAGCACCTAGAAAATTTTTCATGGCTCTAGCCTTTTTCCTTTGGTCTCTGCATTCATTTTCCTGTCTTTGGCTTTAAACCCTGGTGCAAAATTTGAAAAACTAGCCATTGGTAGGAAAAGCCCTTTATTTTACCCTGGCCCTATTCTAATTTGTTATTACTTTTTTGGGACACCTAAAATTCCCAAAATGCATGTACGCTTTTCTTCCCAGTCAGTCACTTGTTCGCTTAATCCTTGGCGGTCACTTTTAAACTTTCGGCGATTTAGTGAACATGTCAGTCATGCATTCTCTAAGTTCCTTGGTGGTTAGCTTTTTCTCTTAGCGATTACGCAAACACAGTGTTTGCGTAATCTCTTATTATCAGGCAGTTATGTCTTAGCATCAGGTGACTTGGCATGGCAGTTTCCTGTTCTTTGGTCGAGTATTCATGCGGTTTGCGGGCCTAGCATCTTGCAGTCTTTTAAAATCAATGGCGGGCACATGATCTTATAACTTTGACAGATCCCTTGAGACTATGCGATGACCACCTAATCTTCTGATATACCTCTTTGTGGTTCCACATGCCAGGTGTGCTTAGTCAACACTTTCTCATTGGTCCACGTATTAATGAATCAGAATATTGTCAGTGGGGCCAATGACTTCAGAGGTTCAGTGGTTCTGATAGTGGTAGAGCATCGATGATTAGCGTATAATCTTAAGGGTTATTTCTGACATATGAGGATTTAAGACCAGCCGTTGATTCTTTTTATGATGTAATGCTTTCAAATGGGCGGGTCCACTACCAGGTAAGCTGAATTGGTGGTATTTGATTTGTCCATGAGGTCTTGACTTGGCGGGTGTCAGTGGGTCCTAGTATCTAGTGTGTCAAGTGGCCTTGACATCTGTAAAAAAATCTACGAACGGCGTAAGATCTCATCGAATGTGTCAGAGGCTTGAGATTATGCAACAACCGTTGATTTCATCTAGTGTTATAGGGTTGTCAGGGTAGGGTAGGATTCTTCATTTGATGATGAGCATGTGATCTAATGGAATCTAGGAGGTCTATGCGAAGATGAGATGGCCGCTAATCTTCTAGGCAGGCCCAGGCAGAGGCTTAGTGGTTCTGACAAAGGGGTTTGGTGGTTCTGAAAAATTTCAAAGGGTTTCATTCATTCACATAATAAATTAGCGGTGCTCCAATTTGACTGGCAATTTAGCGAACAAGTGTTCGCTTAATTGCTAACTAAACTGGCGGAAGCGTAAAATGTTCTACGAACTGGTGAAACCCTTCAGTCACCGATTCGCTAAATAAGGGACTGTGGTTAAATGCTTTCCTTTTATCACCAGTTCATAGAGTTAAACGGTGGGTTAAGATTTCATTTCATGAATAGGAATTGCTTTGTCGTGTGTTCGCTAAATGTTAACCCAGGGCTATCTGATGAGTTAAGTCATAAAGCCCGCAAAAGGACAAGATCTGACTGCTACGACTTAAAGTTGATCGAGGTTTAAATTTTGACCACCGATTTGCTGCTAGTGCCAAGGATATAGCCATTGGGATTTGAATTCAAATTTTTGAGAGGTTTTCCAGTGACAGGAAGTACCAAAATTGATGATTTTAGTGGCTGGATTTGGTAAGACTGGTCTCGTCGTTTGTTGTAGTGTGGTCTAGAGGCCTAATCATTGACTGTAGAGATGTTTTTGTACTAGGAGAAGTATGGTTTTATGCCTGAGGCATGTTGCAGGTGGCTAGGGTTTTGATTTTTGTCAGAGATCTACATGTAATGTACACGCAAGATTTTATATTACTGGCTTTGGCATTTAAGTTTTATGTTCTGCAACAAGAAATTAGTTGAATTTGTATCTATAGTAAATCCTGATTTTGAAACCAATACATTTGTACATCAGATTTTACCTGATTTTCCAAGGTTTCTTGGGTTTCCTGCATTCTTTATTTCTTATTGTACCTGGTAGTTGAAAACCTAGTTTTTCCCTAAATGATCCTTTGCTTGTTGCAATCCTTGTTTGTATAAAAGGATTTTCAAGATCATTTAGAGGGGTTTGGGTTCTAGTATTTTTTCTGGAGCTAGTTCTATGAAGGGTCCTTTTCCTGTATATACTTCCTTCTTCTCTACATAAAGGGTGTTCCCTCTTTCCTTTCAGGCTTTGGAGAATAGAATGCAAATTATAATAGCTTGTCTTATGTATGAGATTCAATATATTTCTATTGTTATCAGATTGTCTCCATTTGATTTTCAGACTTATTGATTGAAGCATCAAGGGTGTTTCCATCTTTCTATTTGCATTTCTTTTGTGTCTGTAATAGAGTTGTTTTCGCAGAAGCAACTAGGTCTAGGACTGGTTTTCAAGTGTGTATGAACTAGGGTATCAAGAGTATCTTGTGTTTGTCTTCCGGTGGATGCTGGTTAATGTATTACTTATTTATAGGTCTCTTCTAAGGGAAGAGTTAATATCCTTTGAATAGGTGATAGAACATTTTGGGTACACAAATGGATTGTTGAAGTATGACCTGATTAATTGTGTATGTTTGGTGTAAGGCATCAGCATATTTGAATGTATTGCTTTCTTATTTCATAGCTCTTTGTTGCAGTGGTGTATTTGACTCTATTGCCCATTGGATAAGGTGCTGATCTATGAGAGACTTAGGGTATCTCAGGAGCCCTTCCAACCCAACATCAAATCAAATTCCTTTCCCTTTCATGTTGGTAGTAGTAGTAGGAGATCCATTCTGGTCTTCAGACTCATTCTATGCAAGTAGGGCTATTGCATATGAATTGGCTTCATTGGGGTACAAGTTACCTGAAGGGGTTTGAAGATTATTCCACAATAATCTATCTGCAGGCCTATTGTTTATCTTAAGGTGTCTTGAGTGTGCAGATAAGGAAATACCGCCTGAGCGATGTGGAGCTCAAAGAAGAAGGAGGATTCCTTTCAATCCTCATCAATTGGACTATTTTCTTGTCAAACTTGAGTGCCTGACCTGAGATCCAAGCCCATCTATTGATTCAAGTTTGGTCCTACAAGAAAAAGCTCCAACAACTACATCCAAGTTTTTATGAATTATTGATACCAATGATTACTGATCATAAATGTCATAATATGATGTCCTTAAAAACATGTTTTTATACACATAACTGGATACTTTTGGTGCCTAAATCGCTAAGATAACAACCACAATTAAGGAAAGTTAACCTTGAGAGAGGGAAAAAGAAAATTTGAAATGAAAAATCTTATGGCATAGTTTGGTCAATGGGATAGTACCACATGTGCAACTCACTCTAGGACAAAAAAAATAGTATAGAGTCAACCAACCTTGAAAATGGCCCTACATAAATAAATTATAGTTGATAAGTTTTTTAAATTACAGTTGATTAGTGATCAAACAAGTTAAATTAAATACTATGATAGAGGCATGGTGAAAGGTGTGTGTTTGAAAAAGAGATAGTTGATCAAGTCTTTTATATGATGGGGATCCTATATTTATGATATCGTCACAAATTGGCATAAAACAAAGGGGCAAACATGTTTTTCATGTGCACTACTACCCTTTACACTCGAGTATCTACTAATTAAATCTATAAAATAACTAATTGAAATAAGATAAAAATATATATTAAAAAAGTTTTGTACATTTTTATTGAAATAAGATTTAAAAATCAAATATCCATTTGCTAAAAAATAAAATAGATTTCAATGGCTAAAACTAAGATAAATTGAGAACAAGAAAAAAACAATTATATTAAAAGGTGATATCATGCATGATATTATAAAAGATAGTCTTGTTAAGTTTACCTTCATGATCTCTAGCTATGTCCCTATAAAAAATAAAAATGAAGGTAATAGACTCAATATTATTAGCAAGGCCTTATTGGTGTTGTTCCAATCTAGACTGATTACTGATGTTTTTGACCAATTGTTGAAGTTTTATATTCACCTTCAATAACTCCAAGAGTCAAGAAAATTCAACAACTAAAGCACTATGTTAAAGTAATATTTTTTGATGTGTGTGTGTGTGTGTGTGTGTGTGAGAGAGAGAGAGAGAGAGAGAGAGAGAGAGAGAGCATTTCCTACATTAAAGTTTTTTTGGTTTAATATTAGTCAAATTATTTATATAGAACACAAGGAGCTTAGATTAAAAAAATAGATCTAACTAAGACTTATAAATAAAATAAAAATAATAAGGATCTATTATGGTTTTTAGTGCGATGTTTATTTTGACCTTATTTAGAAACTAATGTACTATGATAGAAGACTAGAAATTAAGATCTAGTTCCATAATAAAATCAATGGATTTTGAAAATATGTTTTGAGATTTTTGTTACCTTACATAGAACCAAATCCATGTCCTAGTCCTTAAATAGGTTTCCTATGTAGCCTAGTTTAATAATGTGACCTTATATATGACTAGAACAACCTCCCAAAATACTTTTGTCTCTTTTGTACATGTTGTTGGGCCTACAAAATACAACTGGTTTTAAATGTGCTTCATGTTGTAATTTGCATTTTGTTGCCTAAGGTTTGAAATTTTGGACTGAATTTAATCGTCATTGCCTTAGGCCATTCTCCATGTTCTATTCCTTAATTGAATGGTTTGAATGTCCTCTTGTTCATGGAGTTACCATCCCCTTTTATTTTTTACTGATTAGATTGGTGGACCCTATGAATTCCTAACCATTATTTCTTCCTAAGGGTCCCTATTTGTTTTGGCCTTGTATTTGCCTAGATCCTAGTGGACGACCCCCTTTAAGTCATAATTTTATGCATGTGCAAAATGTTAGCCAATTAGAGCATGTTTGTGGCTTCGTTATAATTTTTTCATGATAGTTTTAAGGTCACAAAGCTGTGAGGGGTTGTTAACGGTTACAAAGAATGCTTGTTGCTACTTCATGGTGATTTAGGTCAAATTGTTACAAGCTAGGGTTGTCATTGCACCAAAAGATCAACCTTTTAATATTTGATACAACTACTAGACTTATAGAAGACACAAGAGGTGGTTAAGCCATGTCACGAACCCTGAGGGGAGTGCTGACCATTTTTCCAACAATCTCCCCCTTAGTGTTACCTAAGGGGATTCAAACCTATGACCAAGCTCTTATACCACTTGTTACAAGCCAGGGTTTCCGTTGCACCAAAAGATCAACCTTTTAATGTCTGATACAATCACTAGACTTATAGAAGACATAGGAGGTAGTTAAGCCATGTCACAAACCTCGAGGGGTGTGCTGACCATTTTTCCAACACAAATACCTTTACCAGTTGCAAAGTAGTGAGAAGTTACTAATAATCAATGAAATTGTATTAATTCTCCTTTATGATGGTTTAATTCCTTAACCACTAGCTAGCACTCATGAAGTGGTAAATGATTTATCAGTGGTTACATTATTTATTTTTCATGGCTTCGCAACTTTCTAAGGAAAGAGAAAGATTTTCCTATGGAGTGGCGAGATGGTGCCATGTGTCTTTGTTGGCCCACATAAGGAGATCAATGTCTCTCACTTCTTTGTAGATAAGATGATATTAGTATAGGTCAGGTTATGAAGATGTGAAGACCCGCCATGTGTCCTTTGTTAGAATGAAGAAAGATAAAAAAAATAAATGGATAAAATATTATTTTCTATACTTTGGGGCGCTTGCTAATTACTACCTCTTTTGGTTGCGAAGTTGTGAGGTAGTTTATGTTTTTGCTGCTTCACATTGATTAATAATTGTAGACACCTAAAAATCTTCCATATTAATTAAATTTATTTCATTAATAATCCATGTGACATCATAATTAATTTTAATTAATTAATCATTTTTTTCATATTCCTCTATCCATTTAATTATAATTATTTAATTAAGTCATTTTCACTATATAAAGTGTTTAAATTTAATTTGAATACTCCCCTTTTTTTTCATATTCCTCTATTCATTTAATTATAATTATTTAATTAAGTTAGTTTCACTATATAAAGTATTTAAATTTAATTTGAATACTCCCCTCTCTAATGCATTAAACATATTTTAATACACATCCCTCATAAATCCCTCTTTGAATAAATCTCTATTTATTTAAATCCCTCCACAATTCTAATATTCTTCTAAGCTTGGATTAATCTAAAAACAATTTAAATTAATCTAAATCCCTACCTAAAACCTAGACTACACCCATCACCTCACTTTCTAAACCTACTCTCCCACCTAATCACTCCCTTAACCTCACTTAGAAAGTGATTCCTAACCTCATTAGAGCTAATGAGTTGTTCACACATGTGTGATAAACTCTTGCCAAGGAAGCCACCAAACTTCCTTAAATGCTCCAACTCCTTCTTACAACTTTGTCCCCCACACTCTTCCCCAAATTTTCTAACACGTGTGAGAAACCTTGATTCACTCAAAGCTTAAATGCCCATCTTGTCTCAAATTGACCTTTCAAAATATCCCTCTCCTCTAGCCCATGTGTCTCCCATGTGTCTCCTATGTGGATGCCACATAGGTGCCACCTCATCCAAGCCCTCTCTCTCCCTCCAAAAATCTATAAATATAGTCCCTTCCATGAGAAAATCATCTTTCATTTTTATGCATTGGTATCATGCTAGTTTAGCTCTAGAATTCATAGCATTTTAGCACGTTAGTTTCCTTGTTCTTTCTTTCAATTATTAGACCACATAGCATAATATTAATGGGTAATGAATCTTAGTTTCCTTTTTGCATTTTAATTTCCTTTAAAATTCAATCACATATCATGCTTAATGGTTAAAGAATCTCAAGCTTGCATTTCATATCATTTCTAGCTCTTAATCTTCACCATTTTCATCATTGGAACCCTTGTTGCAAGCTAGTTCTTCATACTAGTTTCTTGCATCATTTGAGGTCTCATTTGTCTTGCATTTAGGATTTAATCATCTTAATATTTCTTTGGGGATACTATCATTGTGTTTGGAGAGCACATCCACATTCTCCTAAAATGAGCAAATCAAATGGGGCTTGGGTGCTCCCTTGTTGGCTCAATCGGAGGTGGTGTTTGTGAATTTCTTGTTGTATGATTGAATAATAGATTAGGACTAAAATTTTATTTTCTATGCATGCTCCTAATAGGTTAGGTTCACCGCATCTATACTTTGGCACACTCGGTGGGACACTCACCATGCAATTTTCCTCTCCATTTAAGGGTTTTCATCACATGTTTCTGAAACTCTGACAATCCTCGTACTAGCCTGTGAGAATCCTAGTACAATTAAATTCATTCTGGCCCTATTTACTCATACTACATGTTGAGCATACTCATACTACATGTGGAGAATACTTGTATTGGCCTCTTTTTCATTATGTATGCTTTTGGACTGCATTCTTTCTGGTTCTGTTTTCTCATACTACAACCCTTGTATTCTCGTACTAAACATGGTACATTCTCATAATGGAACTCTCTGTTAGGTGTTTTCTCATACTGGTCTATGTGTATTCTTGTACAATTCTGCACACAAAATCTCCTATTCATTTTTCTCGTATTGGAAATAGAGAGCAATTTTGAGAGCTTAAATCTTGATATTTTTTGGATTTTGGTAATTGTTTTGGTTTCATATTGTCCTTGACCATCTATTTTGTAGGTTCTAACATGTTTTTGTAGGTCATTTCACAAAAAACACTTGCCAAAGTCATTAACACCTCAAACTACTAACACTTTTGTAATAGGACGCTTGCCAAAAAGTCATTCAAAAGACTACTAAATCTATCTATCTTGCAGGTTTCCTAGGAGATACGAACAAACTTTGTGTCTTCATTAATCTTTTTCTAGGCATCTTAACAAAATTCCACTTGTAGTTTTTTTTTCAAGTGGTAGGGGATTATGTTCTTGTCTCTTTGAGACAATAAAAAACCTAGACCCATTTGGTATTATACTTTAATAGGGGCTTTGGAAATAAACTAGTGTGTTTGATGTGTTTGGGAGAAAACAACATTCGATAGGAGAGTATGCTCTTTTTTTTTGTAATTAGGAAAGATAGGTACTAAGAGGGGAGGGGTGAATCAGTGCCTTCAAAACTTTACTTGTAAACCTTTCAGATATATAACTGTAAACAGTAATAACCGACCAAAACAACTTGAATCTAACTGCATGTATCAATCATTCATTTAACTTATGAAAGTAAACAACATGAAATCAATATGACAATCACATGACACAAGTATTTTGGTAATGCAGAAACCCTTGTTAGAAGGTAAAAACTGTGGCGGGGATGACACCCACAAATTCTTCACTACTATAGATAGAAAAGGTTTGCCTGTTAGGGCTACAAGTTTTGATCACTTCTAGTGATCTCACCCTGTTAGGAGTGACATGTTAGATCAGCTAGATCTACCTAGTTATAGGATTTTAACAACACTAATGAATTGTGCACTCGGTTAAGAGATTTACATAAGACTATTAAGTCTACTCTGTTAAGAGATTTTATCCAAAACTCTATTATAATTGTCAGAAAGAAATAGGTAATTATCTGCTATTTGACAACTCACTTGTCTAATACAGATCTATAAGCTCTGATAAAATATCACCTTACTTGTGATGAATCTCTACTCTGAATTGCTTGGTAGCCTCTTCTGATTCTACTCAATCTGAATTCCTCTATACTCGGTTCTGCTCTGTTAACTGATAGACTTGAAGTTAGGCAATTGCTTCAAGTGCTTCATGATTCATATATCAGCTCACACCAAAAATGATGCAAACCCACAAATATATAGTGTTCTATTTTTGCCGCTTTAACAAAATTAGGTTACACAACATAGTCATAACCCTAAGATCTACGATGTACAATAATGACCTAGATCAACTATTACGAAAGATATACATTGCATTTAATGAATATCATCACATTAAATGTTCCTTGATCTTGGTAAAACATTTTATGAACCGTTGTAACCATATGCATAGAAGTATGTGCCATTTCAGATTACTATGCCATTTTTTGTGATCCTCGATAAACACTGTATAAACTTCTTGGTGTATACTGTGATGCTCGGTGTTTACTGTCTGTCAGTGTCGTTGTCTGCTGGTGCTTGGTGAACTATCTGCTGCTCGATATATATGCTTTACCAACTAGTCTATCTTGCTTCTAGTTACAGAATAGCTCAATGTAAGTGACCGACCGATATCTTTACAAACCTTTGATGCTAATGACAACCTTAAATGCTCATTAGAGATAAAAATCTCCCCCTTTGGCATTAGTATAAAAACTTTGAATGTATATAGAGAAAATTTTCTATATAACTTATACTTCTACCATATACATATACATCAAAAAAAAAATTCTCAGTACTAAGTACTCCCCTTCGGTGCATGCTCCTGGTAATATGTAGTATACGTAGCATCTATGTACATATTTGGCATAAAGACTTATACATTGTTTTCCCCCTTTTTGATAGTAATGCCAAATGCAAAAATTAAGTAGTATACTCACATCTTGTCAAAAATATGTTGGTGGGTTTTCCTTATTGACTCCAAGAGGTTTGCCCATTCCTCTTTCAATTTGGTGAGAGAAATGTGCTCAAGACCGACTTGTGCATGCATGTCAAAGATGTTATCTAACACCAAAATTTCTGGTGTTGCAATGAGTTGTTCATATTTGACAATGTGTGCCTCAAATTTTTAGGTATGGTAGGAGTTCTTTCTGTAACTCAGTAACCTGATCTGTTATGTGCTCTTCTTGTTTCTTCAGATCTGCTATTAACCACTGGAGTTCCTAAACTCGGTGAATGTGCTTTGAGAAAGTAGTAGGCTCAGTTAAAGTTGCATTTGTACTTAACTGTATTTCTACTTCTAATCCTTTGATCTTCTCACTGACTTCAATAGTGAAGGTGTCTATAGTACAAAGCTTCAGTAAATATTAACAAATTTTCTGAGTGATAGTTTTTATCTTGGTGATTACCTCAAATAATTTGACCTTCTTCAGTGCCACTTCTAGGCTTATTTTCTTTGCCAGTTTGAATTGTATCCTGGATTCTGCCCTTTCTTCAATCCATTTATCTGCATCAATATCCGAGTCATTGATCTTCTTGGCAAGTGTAGCAAGATGATCTATGATAGGAGTATCCTCATCAATATTCACCTCAGGTACTACCTATCGTAGGATATCCCTTACATCTATTAAAATCTCTTTTCGTTTGTGTTCTTGCTTCAAGTTCTCTTGAGCTGCCTTTCTTGAACATAACTCCCCATATTTACTCAAGTCTTCAGGGCTTAGGGTCCTTGGGTCACATTCAGGAATAATTATCACTTCATCGAGGGTGACCAGCCCTTTTCCTTTCTTTTTCTTCTTCTTCTCCGGTGCTAGAGGTGATTTCTTCTCAATAACAACAATAGTTTTATCTCTAGTCTTCAGAGTATTCTTCCCGGTTAACACACGTTCTTCCTTCTTCTACTCCTCGATAGCTGTAGTCTTGATTGATATAGTGGGAGTCTGAGATGTGGTGTCAAGTGGGATTACCTCTATTTCCTTTGTTTCTTCTATTTCCTTTGCCTCAGTGGAAGGTGCCTCTATTTGTGTAGGCTCATCTATTTCTGTAGGTTTCTCAATGTCTTGATCCCCTGTGATATCTTTGTTTTTCTTGGGGTTTGAGCTGTCAGGTTGTACTTAGGAAAGAATTTTAGTTGCTTCTACAAGTACAGGAAGTTTACCCGATAGTGATGTAAATAGACATTCACTGTCTAGTGCTTCATCTTGATTAGGTTCTATATTTACATCTTCATCATCCTTGTCATCAGGATCACCATTTGTGATGTCCTCAATGAGTACATCATCATCTATTTTCTTCTCCATTTGAATTTCAACTTTATCCGGTGCATCCTGTGAAACATTTATGTCTTCCTTTTGCTTGGTGATATCAATTACCTCGGTAACTGATATATCGGTGTTCTTTCATTTCTTTGTTGTTCCCTCATCAATACAAATACCTTTACCTTTTGAATTGTGTCTCTTCTTAGACAAGTTTAAAAATACTTCTTGCTCAACTTTTTCTTCGGCCTTAAAAATTGATGTCCACACAGAATCAGTTGCAGTATCCATATCTGCTATATTTTCATCTATTATCATCAAGGCTCAATTCTTGATCATGAATTTTTCTTGGTATTTGGTCAAGTACTCGCTAATTTCTCCAAAGCTTAGATGTGGGGCTGCCCGAACTAGAGAGCGTTCTCTCTTTCTTTTCTTGGTGTCTAGTGCAATAGACCATTTTTCAGTAATCTTGTCATCCAACTTCTTCGGTAATGCATAGGCAAATTCCATTGGAACTTTCTTGAATTTGATCATCATTTGGATGACAGCCTCTTCTATCTTGGTTTGATCTTCATTTGACATCTTGTCAAATCTATCTAGTAAGGGATCAGTAAGATCTCCATTCTCAATTATGTCTTCAATAATTTCATCTATTGTTTTTGCCTTGTTAGTGACCACCTTGAATTGATTGACATCATATTCAGTCTCAGTATCCTCAAGATCTTCTTTATTTATTATCAGTTTTCTCCTTTTCTTTGGTGCCTTAGCTACAACCTTGTTCTTTCTTTTGATATATTTCCTTGTCGGTGTAGCTGCCCTCATTTTTGGTAATTTCTCTACTTCTTTCTTCTCAAGTGATGAAGCTACAGTTGATGATCTTGTTTTCATACCTTCTTATATTGGTAACTACTTCTTTATAGGAATTTCAAGTGGAGGAACCGGTGTGGGATCTTCTTCTTTGTCAGACTCGGTCTCCTCACTATCATATGGTTTGTCAGCCAACTGTAACTAACCTTCAGTTACCTGTTCAACTGGTGTCTCCTCGGGTGTTTTAGACACATCTCCATATTTAGCAGTAATATTTTTCTTCATCTTCTTTACCTTTCTAGATATTTTACCGATCTCTATATTTGTTGAAATTCTAGATTTGGCCTCTTCATATACTTCAAACCTAATGGCAATGGGATCTTTTGGTAATGCAAGCAGTGCATTAATAGATTTCAGTGTGAAATCATGGTTCATTTTGTAACCCATCGGTGCCAACCATTTTATCCTAGGTTCAACTGCTTTTATCAAAGTATAATCTATGTTGAGTACAAAGCATATATCATTCTCAAATCTTTGAACTAATTCACTCAGAATTCTGCTTCTTTTATGCATTTTAGTCTGAAACTCTTTGAAGTATGCATCAAACTCTATATTCAATTGATCTCCTAACTTATTCATCATTTCATTGATTTGTTTTGTTATCGGTATATCTGGTTTCCAATTTACTTTACCGACGCCAGGTACATACTTTTGTAGATAGAAAAATATGCAAACAAGTAGTGATCTGAACTTACATGTATTAGACTTCTTCTTTCTTATTGTCTTCATATTCTCTTGAAGTTGATGAAATATTACCTCGACAAGATCAACCTGGTGACCTTTTACCACAATTTTGTGCGCCATGTCTACTACGCTGTAGGGTACATTATTGAGTCTGCTTGATTGAAATAACTTGTACCCGATCACATGTGCTGCGAACTTAATTGCTGGGTCTTTGGTTGTCAAAATCTTCAGTGCTCGACTATCCCATTGTGCTCCAGTATTCTTCTCAACATCTGGTCATGACAAAATATGGAAGGCTTTAGCCTTGTCGGTTGTAGGGAGCCCAGTAACCCTAATGATCATTTTCTTGTTGACCTCTATCAGTTTATCCAGCCAAAATTTGTCATCGTGATACCTACTCAAAATGATTATGATCCAATCTATTTTAAATGATTGCAGAAAGTGTGTGAAACATGATAACCCTGATTCCTCAATCTTCTTGTGATCTATTTTCAATTTACCATCGGTGCCACAGATTTGTTGATATGTTACTATAGTTTCAAAATCTCCAACTTCTCTGATTTTGCAATGAATATATGATCTTACATCTTCTATCAATAAAAGCCTATCTGGTATGCTCGAAAAAGTGCCCATTGTATCTATTTGTGATGTGACCTTGGGATGTGGCTTAAACTTCAATTCATCAAAATTTTCCCTAACGATTAGATTAACTTCCTCCTCAATACTTTATGATTTGCTTGCAGACGATGTAGATTCCATAAATTGATTCTAGGGTTTCGGAAAGCAATAGGATAAAAAGTGTTTGATAGCAAATGAACTTAATCAGAATCATCGAAGAGTGATGTCGGTTTGATCTAAAGTAGCCTTGAATCCTTTTGAAAAATCTTCTAGCTTGAACTCTTCTCTGTGAAATCTCCGCTCTTCAAAATCACAATGTAAAAATGAACTCTATTCCCATGTATTTATAAACTTTTTGATATTCCCACTCAAACTTTCATGCAATAAATGCTTGACCTAAATTTTGATACGAAACAACTATCAGCTCGGTGACAACTAAAAGTTTTATCTGCTCGATTAACATAGGATTTCTTCATCGGTTGATACATGTTCTTGGTTAACCTTAAATAGTGATTATCGACGGGTAACCAACTCTTGATCTCTCTTTTACCGACTGTATAACATTGTTAGCTCATAACATCTAAACCATAGTACATCTTTATTCATGCTGATTTGGTATAAGTACATCATACATAAGGAATTGTATGTAAAATATGATCATTTGAGATGTCAGTCCCATACATACCTATTTCACCTTAAGTGGAGGTACCGATGTCACCAAATCTAGTGGATGAGGTTTCACCAACAACACTTCTTGACTCAGCATTCTCATTAGATTCCTTCTTCCACATAGTGTTCCTTAACTTCGTGATATCTGTGATAGTATATCCACTTTAAAATATATGGTTTTGATTTGGTGCTTGGTCTCTGTAATTCTTGCTTAAATGACCCACCCTATGACAGTGCATACAAGCCATTCCAGTGCTTGTCTAGCTTCTTAATTGTCCAATTTGACTCTTTCAAAAACAATTTTCTGCAATGTGTCCATATCTACCATGTTGGGTATCCTAAAATTTTTCAAGGTTTGAAGTCCAATTCATGGTTTAGGTCTCCATGCGAGTGTTTTTCCTGGACTAGGGTTTGTAAAGTGTCGTGAAAATGGTCTTGACATGTTCAGGAAAACCCTTACCCTAGGTCTTGTCTTCCAAAATGTTTCCATTCATTTCCAAACTTCATGTGGCCTTCTTGTTTCTTTTTCTTGGTTACCTTTTAATCACTTAAGTTGCTATTTGTGCACATGCGTATTTGCCCCTAGTGTTTGCTGAATCAGGAAATGTATTATCAAAGTTCAAAACAATCTGGCGATTCAGCGAATGAGTCATGTTCATGTTCATTATTAATATCAGTCGCCAGTTCTCTAGATACTCTAGCGGTTATCCCAAACATCCAGCGAATTGGCGAATGCATTAAAGCCAAGCATCTAACCCTTTGTTCGCTAAGTCTCCAAGTGTTTCGGCGGTTTCATTTTCCTTTCCGAGAACTAGCGAATGGCGATTATCTCCAGTTCTCACAATATCTGGCAGTCTTTTGAAACAATCTAGCGATTCAGCGAATGCTCTGTGTTCGCTTGTTCTCAGAATCTGGCGGTCAAGGGTCATTTCAACTAGAGAATTAGCGAATACCGTGGATTGCTTTCACGATCAACGGCCCTGTTTTAATCTCAAAATATCTGTGGGTCCTGCATATTTGATCTGGCGAATGAGCGACTAAATGAAAATAATGCTATCCTCTAAATCTGGTGGTTCTGATGTTTTTGCCCAAAAGATTTCAGCGGAGATGAGTTTTATCACATTTGCTTATTCTCGGAATAAGTTGGTAACATGCTAAACCATTTAGCGATTCAGCGAAGCCTTTGGTCGCTAGTTCTCTAAATAAAAGGATAAAGGTTAAAGCAATCTGGCGAATAAGCGAATCAATGGATGATAAGTTTTAAGGCTTCAGTCGCTTATTCTCAAAATGAAATTGTCACTTATGTAGAGTATTTGGAGAACTAGCGAATGCTCTTTGTTCACTGATTCTCGGAATTAAATGGTTAAGGGTTTTGATATTCAGAGGACTAGCGATAGCCATCGATTGATGAAGATCAACGGTCAATCTGGAATCCTGGTATAAAGTGATGATTAAGTTAAATGATTTAGCGACTCAGTGAAGCCAGTGTTCGCCAGTTCTCCAGATAGTCAAGCGGTTAAGTATATCTTTAAGCGAATGCGCGAACCCTTTGTTCGCTAGATCTCCAGGAAAATTGACCGTCAGTCATAACATTAAGAGAATGGGAGATGGCTTTGTTCGCTAGTTCACCAAATGATAATTGCAGGTTAACTGTGTAAGTGGGAACCCTTTGTTCGCTGATTCGCGAAATGCTTGGATGGTTAAGGATAGGATTCCGAGAACCCGAGAAGCTAGTAGTCGCTAGTTCTCCAAATGTGAACCAGGGTCAAACAAGGATTCAGAGAATTAGTGAAGCCAGTGGTCGCCAGTTCTCCGGTTGATAGCTAGGGTTAGCATTCTATTCAGCGATTAAGAGAAGCCATTAGTCGCTGGTTTGCTAAATGAGCTCAGATGGAAAAGGTCATAAAGGAAAAGGAAAAAGGACCGTTGCCACATAGATAAAGTACTTTGTCGATATGGACATAAAACTAGTAAGCCATCAAATCAGCTTCAAGAAGAAAGATTGCATGACGCAAATAGTTTTAAAGTACAGAATCCTGATCATTCCCTCTTCACCTTGTTTTCAAGTAGTTTAATCTATCTGTCAACATCCGGACATGGCGAGCTCAAAATTTGAAATCTGGGGGTACATGAAATTGAATATGGGATCCATTAAGGAGATTTGCATTAACTGTGGTAGTTGCACACCTTGGATTCATATCGATAAATAAGTTGAAGCTCGTTGTTTATTTGTTCAAGTTTCAGTTGTTAAGAGTTTCTGTCTGTCTAGAGCATTTCCAAGCATAAAAGCATTTGAGATACAGAGAATTGAAGGTGTTCCTGTAGCAAAGATGAGTCAACCTGAGAAGAGTGCAGCGTCTTCCAGTGGTGAGGCCAAGTCCAAAGCTGGTGAGGACAAGAATAAGCCTAATTTTTCAGATGAATTCCTGAAACTGTTGCCGGGCTCCAATCAGAACAAGAGGGCTGCCGATGATGTGTTTGAAGATCTTTTGGAATGGTGTAGAGACCCAATCACTCCGAAATTCATAGGTTACACCATTTTCAACTTCTTTTACGGCAATAGAAATAAGCATGTTCCTGTCTGTAATGGTTGGGTGTTAGGATTAGGAAAAATGGTTGTCCCTGACGTTTTCCTAGATATTGATTTAATTGTTGCCCTAGCCAGAAGGTATGACCCTATTTCAAGGACAATTAGAAAAGAAGATCAATCACCCTTAGTTACTCTTGATAGGGGATCTTTTATGAAAGCTTTTGGTCTTTACACGTCCTTTTCCACTGAAATTGATTTAAACAAAGAAAAGGCAAGATACAGAAGCAATGTAGGGTCAGTAAAAGACCAGTTGGTTAAGCATATGCCAAAACAGGACAAATATATAGCCCCCCTTCCTGCTAACATGAATGCCCCATACCAGTTCAAATCCCTCCATCATTATATGAGATATACTTGTTATGCATTATGTAGAGTTTTGGGAATGGATGGGAATGCAGAATTTTTACCAGCTGACTTGCTGATGATCATCCTGGATATTCAAAACCCCTTGGTAAACACTGACTATGATTACATTCAGTATGTGATTGATAGGATGCATCAAGGGCTGATGTCTGTTAAAGAAAGTAAAAGCCCTATTGAGTTCATGCATTATTCTCTATTAATGCATTTGATTCTGTTTTTCAACATCAACAGTTTTGATGCAAACATGTTAAAACCAAGGTTCAATTTCAAGGATCAGCACAACCCAGTGCAGTTGTGGGTGAGGATATGGAATTCTACATCTAATGAGGCAGATTTTTGTGTTTTTCAGAATTTCATTGTTTATCCAATTATCAGGATGCTAGGTATAAATGTCACTAGGCTATCTCCTAGAGTCCTCAGGCTTTTAAGACCACTGCAGTATGTGGATAAGTGGGAGGGAAATCATAATTGGGGTGATTTCTACTTAGGAGATAATTCCACAATTATCAGAGTTTATGGCTGTCCCCAACCCCCACATTTATTACCAAAGTATGTGCCTCCGAGATTGGCTTGTTTGGAATTTGTTTGGCAGCTTATGTGTACAGATAAAGAGCTCCTGGCCCCTCACAGAAAGGGTACATTCACACCCAGGCAATTCAAGGTAGGTGATTTCCTGATAGGAAAGAGGGCTTTTCCTCAAATCAGTGCATGGCTACAATAATTCAAAATGGTTACTGGTGCTTGTAGGCACATAGATCCTGAGGATTTCATCAAGACTGCCAGGATGACTTACATCCCAAACATTGGTGTGATCAAAGAGCATGAAGGTTTGGATGAAGAAGATGTGATCAGAAACATCTTAGATGAAGATGAAGTTAAAAGGAGATGGTACAGATTCTTTGATTTAGTGGATTTGTCCAACCAGTTGAAAGCATCTCAGATTCCTTTTGAGGGTTTTTTCCCTGATCTTCCTTATTTGAAGAGGATTGATGGGATGATTGAAAAGTATGATACCTTGGAAAATCAATTGGAAGGCTTGATTGATCAGAATGAGCCAGAGAAAAAGAAAAGGAAAGATTATTCATCTTCTGATGAGGAAGAATTTACTGATGAGTCACAAGAAGAAGATAGTCCTCCACAGGTTGAGAGACCACCAGTTGTTGATCTCACTCAAGATCAACCAGAAATGCAGGATATCTCAGAGCCACCATTGAAGAGACAGAGGCTTGAGGAAGGTGAACCTTCAAGGCATGTGAGACAAAGAAGGGAAATTGACAGAGCATCTTCTCTTGTACCAGGTGATAGGCCATATCATCATCAATTGAGGAAAGCAATAAGAGCAGGCAAGAAAATAGCCATTGAGCAGGAAAGCAAAGAAAAGTCCTTATGGTTAGAAAAGGACATCAGAGAGGTTTATCAAGAGGAATTCTTGAGTGATGATTAGTTCATTAAAACTGATGAGTTCAAGAGTTTTCTCATTTGGAACAAGCAGCAAGAAGTAAAGAAAGCTCTGCCTGAAGGTATGGAGCCAAGTGAAGAAACTCTGAGAGCTCTTGCTTCATATGATCCTAGCCTTGATCCTATAACAGTGGACGAAGCCAGAGATTTGGTTAAATCAAGTGGAATGTTGCTAACCCCAGGATGGGATCTGACTTCTGCATTCCTTATTGATCAATTGAGAAAGCAACCAGAGGGTAGCCTATCATATGAGGTTCACATTGGTGACATGATTAGAGGAAGTGGCTATGACCCTAAGTCCCAAGCTGTTGCAATGTGGTCCATGGCTCCCAAAACTCAGAAGCCATCTCTATTGAGTATAGAGGATAAGATGGAGGGGAATAAGATTATATGGACTGTAAAAAATACAACAGACCTTGAGGTCTCCAAGGCAGTAACTCATTGGGCTAATCTGAATGAAGCCAAGACAGCTCAGCGGTCAGAAAGATATGCCAAATTGTTTGAGAGTTCAAGCATGGTAGCCAAGGACAGAGATCTGAAAATGATGAGGATCAAACAGTTGGAAGATGAGCTGGCAGAAATAAATGTCAAACTTGAGGAAGCCTCAAAAATAATTCCTCCTCCTCCTTTGCAAGTTGAGGTACCTGTTCAGGTAAATTTGGAGGCAACTGAGGGACCTGCTGAAGACTTGGAAAAGGTGAAATTGGATGCGTCCCTGGACACTATAGCCAAAATAGTGCAGTACAGGCAGGACAAAATAAAGGATAGAATGGATGCAGTTCATAAATCAGTCAGCCTATTACATCAGACCAATCAAAAGGTGAATGACTATTTAGCCACCTTGGAGCCACTCTATAGTATTTGGTCTGGGAGGAATTTATTGTTTGATAAGCTTGACAGTTTACAAGAACACAGGCCTGATATCCCAAAAGTAGTAACTGATGTGTTTGAAAGGATTGGCCTAATAAGTGCAGTGTCAAAGTTTTTCAAAGGAAAGTCAAACCAAATAAAGGCTAAGTTAGCCATGTTTGATAAAGATTACAGCAAGTATTTGCCCCCGGTATATGATGACAATGGAAATGTGGTTAAGCTGGAAGATTGGAAGCTGTCAATGGGTCAGTTGGTCATCAATCAAGATGCCTTCCTAAAAGATAATAAGGCTTTGGACGTGGAAGGAACTAACAATATAATTGATAGTTTATTCAAAGTTGAAAGTGACTGCATCAAGTTTATATCAGAAGTTAAAAATGTGACTGATTCTACATGGGAACGGCAAGTCAACTTGTTATAGGAGCTGCAGAGTTACGACTGGCCATCCGATGATGATGTGGCAGCTTGGGAAAAGCTAATCACAAAGAAGAAGAAGAAACCGGTCATCCAGCTGACGGAGGAGGAAGAAGAATAGATTGCACTTGGAACCTGATCCAGAATTTGAGGGAGAGCGTGTTCAAACAGAGAATGATGTAAGTTAGCCTGTAATGGTGGTCATCATTCATATGACAAACTTGGTAACTGCTCTGAAAATATCTACAAACAAAGGTGCCAGCTGCGGAAGTTGTTCAGAACTGAAAATACGCCTTGCTGTCTTTATTAAATATCTTTCTGTTTGTATTTTCTTTTGTTTTCTAGCACAATTTTCTATCAGCCATCCGAAGCTTGTTGCATCCTTACGAGGATTCCAGGATGGTTGATTAGTATAAATAGTTTGTTCCTATTGATGATCGAGGTTGGAAAATATTTTTGTAAAGGAGAGGTCTGAAATATAGAACCTGATTTTCTGTGAAATCAAGGAAAATTGTACGAATGCATTTTATCAATTAATACAAATACACTGGAGTTCTGTTACTACAATTGGATTGTCTTTACATATGGAGTGTTTTAGTTTCTTTATGCATTTAAATTGTAAGACAGTTTAAATACATCTTTCACAAGGTGAATGTAGGGGTTGAGCTTAAGTATCTTTCAAGGAAAGAGTAAAATCTTAGGGGAGGTCTCTGGGAATTGAATATCTATATGTGGATTTGATGACAGGTGTAGGAATGGAAACAATGATATGTTAGGCATGTTATTTGAGTTTCGTTGTATTCGTTTTAATAGATATATGTGAAGGTAGAGTTCGACTCTGATGCCCAGCGGATAAGGGACTGGTTTTAGATCCACTTACATTCGTTTACCATCCAAATATATAATTGATTGACATTTTACTTTATATGCATAATTTCCAGACTTGAGTCATATTATGACAAGTTCATAAATATGTATTTCAGTGCTTTGTAAAAGCAATAAACGAGGTTAACCCTTCCCTGAGTTTAACTCTAAAAGGAAGAAGGATGAATATCCTTAAGCCATTGTATCGTGTTGCTGTTTTTATAGTCTATATCATGATGTTGTGTATCAGGATGATTTGGGCTATACTCAGAGTTTTAGCAACTTATTGAGTTAGATTTTGAAGGCAGTAACAGAGCAGTGAAGGAGCAAGTTCTCAATTCAGAGCTCAGCTAAACGTTGAATTGATAGAGGTACACCCGCCTGAGTATATATTACTCGAAGTGAAGAAGGTCTTAACCTTAATACCTTAGTAGTTTGTAACTTGCTAGGTTACAGCCATTGGGATTATTTGATTATTTGATTAATCTGCAGGTTCAAACACTAACAAACCACAAGTAGCGTAGTTAGCCCATGTATTATAATCCCAAACATAAGAGTTACCTTGTCTCTTCAGTTGATAGGGATTTAACTGGGTTTGTTGCTTAGGAGTCCATACTTGTTTCATCTTAGCCTTACACTCTCGTGCAGTGTGTCCATGTTTATTACAAGTATAGCATATTTTCTCCATAGTGGTATTGTTAGCAATATCATTTTTTTTAGCTCTACACTCATAAGCAGGATGTCCAAACTTACCACAGTAATAACAGTATCCATTAAACTTTGGAGTGACAGGAGGTTTACCTTGTGCTTTGCTTCTACACACATTAGATGTATGTCCTGATTTGCCACAGTGATAACATGCCAACACTTTAGGTTTTTGATTTTGATTGATGTTGACTTGTACAGCTTGTTGTGATGATTCTCCTTCACCAGTGTAGCCTATTCCAGCTCTACCCCCAAATCTTCTTTGATTAGTCAAAAAGTCATCAATCTTCTTAGAACTTTCCTAAGCAAGTTTCTTCATTTAATTTTGTTACTGTTGATTTTTCACTTCATTTCTCAGCTTCTCATTTTCTTCTCTGAGTCTTGCAACATCTTCTAGTCTTCTTGACAATTCTCCATTCACTTGGTTTACCACTTGATTCAAAGTCATCATTTGATTAGTTACTTGGAAATGATGATCAGTGAGTCTCTGTATCTCAATCTCTTTTTCTTGAAGTTGTTTAGTCATCAATAGCCAGATTCCTTTCTTGCTCGGCTTGTCTTGCATTGTTCATTGTTTCTACCATTCTCACCATCTGAGATTCTTGACTGATTTGTAGTGCTTTCACTTGATCAATTAAATGTTGATTTTTTTTAGATAAATCAGTGATTATGCTTTCAGATCCATCAGAGATGCTTCCAGAACTAGATCCAATATGCTTGAACATTTCATCAATAGGTTCTTCATGGTAACCGATCTCATTTTGTAGAATAGCTAGGTTCTTCCTTTCAACCAGTAATTTCTTCAGTCCTTCCTTGGCTTGCTTATACTATTCCATAAACATTTTCATTTGTATCTTCTGATTCTCAATAGTCTTATCAAGCTTGTATCTCTCCATGACTTAGATCTTTACCCTTCAATGGTTAAACTGTTCAATAGAGAACTGTGCTCTTATACCAATTTTTGGAATTAGGAGAGATAGGTACTGAGAGGGAAGGGGTGAATCAGTGCCTTCAAAACTTTACTTGTAAACCTTTCAGATATATAACTGTAAACAATAATAACCAACCAAAACAAATTGAATCTAACTACATGTATCAATCATTCATTTAACTTATGAAAGTAAACAACATGAAATCAATATGACAATCACATGACACAAGTATTTTGGTAATGCAGAAACCCTTGTTAGAAGGTAAAAACTATGGTGGGGATGACACCCACAAATTCTTCACTACTGCAGATAGAAAAGGTTTGCATGTTAGGGCTACAAGTTTTGATCACTTTTGGCGATCTCACCTTGTTAGGAGTGACATGTTAGATCAGCTAGATCTACCTAGTTATAGGATTTTAACAACACTAATGAAGTGTGCACTCAGTTAAGAGATTTACATAAGACTGTTAAGTCTACTCTATTAAGATATTTTATCCAAAACTCTATTACAATTTTCAGAAAGCAATAGGTAATTATATGCTATTTGACAACTCACTTGTTTGATACAGATCTATAAGCTCTGATAAAATATCACCTTACTTGTGATGAATCTCTGCTCTAAACTACTCGGTAGCCTCTTCTGATTCTACTCAATCTAAATTCCTCTATACTTGGTTCTGCTCGGTTAACTAATAGACTTGAAGTTAGGCAATTGCTTCAAGTGCTCCATGATTCATATATCACCTCACACCAAAAATGATGTGAACATACAAATATATAGTGTTCTATTTTTGCCGCTTTAACAAAATTAGGTTACACAACATAGTCGTAACCCTAAGATCTACGGTGTACAATAATGACCTAGATCAACTATTACAAAAGATATACATTGCATTTAATGAATATCATCACATTAAATGTTCCTTGATCTTGGTAAAATGTTTTATGAACCATTGTAACCATATGCATAGAAGTATGTGCCATTTCAGATTACTATGTCATTTTCTATGATCCTCATTAAACACTACATAAACTGCTTGGTGTATACTGTGATGCTTGATGTTTACAGTCTATCGGTGTCAGTGTCTATTGGTGCTCAGTGAACTGTCTGCTGCTTGGTATAAATGCTTTACTGACTAGTTTGTCTTGCTTCTAGTTACCAAATAGCTCAATGTAAGTGACCGACCGATATATTTACAAACCTTTGATGCTAATGACAACCTTAAATACTCATTAGAGATAACTTTTTTCCCTTGAGATAAAATAAAAAATCTAGACTCCTCTCATTGCCAATCCATGCTTTCAATTTTATCATTTAGATGGGCATGTCAGTGAGGTAAAAAGCTCTCAGGAATGACCCACATGAGAACAAGGTGTTATCCCACCACTCTTACTCATGTTAATCAAATTTTCTTTTTGGGGTTAAAGCCTCAGAATCTGGACAACATTTGAGCTTATACTAGGCTCTCACCTAACACATTAGTAGGGCCTCAGGGTCTATATCACACTTATGTGACTACTTGTTCTAAGGTTCTTTGTGGGGCTATATGTCTAAATCATGCTTGCACAGATGCAAACAATGTGTTTGAACAAAGACCCTTACCAAAAGCCATTAAATAGAAGCTACTCGGTTCACCCCTAAAATTTTGATAATCCAAGTTTAAGGAGGATAGTAACCTCCTCAAGAAACTCTCCATATCATTCCTTCCTGAGCATTTGGAGTCAGATAATACAACATCATGACGAGAGCCATTGCATGCTTAGTGATGGTCATATTTTGATTAACTCTTGAAGTGTACCTAAGTTTGTGAGTGAGTATTTTCATACTCAACGAGCTCCTTAGGGTAGAAAGTGTGCTTGAATTTTTGCAACAAGAACCTATCAAAAACATATGCACTTCAAAAGAATTATCAACGTCATTATCACAATTTCTTGTTTCTTGCAAGGTTGCTTTGTCCCTTTTTGGTTTGTTTTCAGACATGTGCATGTTGTCTTTTGATTTTCATGATTGAAAGTGAGTCCTTTGTCATTGAAGGTATCAACCCAACAAGAACATCCAAAATTTGGTTCACCAAAGCTCTTAAGATCATTTGTCACAATCACCATCCTTTTAAGATATAACTGATTTTGTGAAACACAAGAAAGCAAAGCTACCAACTGCCTACAATTACCAAGACAAGAAAGTTATTGAACACAAACTCAAGGATCATCAAACTACCTTAACTGCAATCAAATAAGAGATCAAGTATCAAGACAAACTCGATAGAGTAACCTACAATGCAAAGATCATGCATTTTGGAGAACGTTTCTAAATAAACCATCATTTTGTTACCCTAGAAAGCAAAGACTAGTTGGATTATCACACACCAAATCCTTTCAAATCCCATGAAATGGTCTTAGAATCCTTTCATTCTTGCATCATAGATCATTCCTTAGGCACATTTACCTCATACCCTTAGATATAATCATTTAAATCAAAACCATTATCCTTAATCTAATAATCCAAACAACAAAAAGAGTCCAAATCCTAAATCCTAAAATAAATCAAATCATCCACTTAGTGTCACATCTTTTGAGTTTCTTAATCCTTGTCCTAAATTAAACCCATCTTATAGCTCCACCATCTTGACCAATCATTGTCTATGGTAGCTTGTACTTGTATTTTTAGGCCCCATCATCATGATCCAAAGATTGTTTTTTACTGACAAGGATCTCATCTTTCAAAGATCATAAGTCTATCTAAGGTTGGAAATCCCATCCATTTGATCCTACTCTAGGAAGAAGCAACTCATTCCTATTTGGCACAAAATAATCCTTAGCTCTTACAACATCCCCATCATCACCAATCCAATCACCATAAAACCATCCTTCAATCCACCCAGGTTCATCCTTAATCTTCCGTTTATCCTTAGCTCATCCTTAGGACTATCATATCCTCATCCTTAGTCTCTTTAGGAACATCTTGCATTCATCATCCACTACATCTTCATTTCTTCATCTTAGGACTTTCATTTTTCATGCATGTCGAGACATGATCCAAGAAGAGAAAGAATATGGACCCTAATCTTTCCACTAGTATGCCTGATCCCAATGATCCTAACAATGCAATCATAATGTATGATCCACAATCACAAGCATAAATTGAGAATGTGTGAGCAGATCCAACCAAATTTCCCACCACTGGTTCTATGGAAGCATTTATGAGCCATACTAGACATGCACAAATGGTTAGTGCAATCATAGCTCAAAACCATCTTGCCATCTTGGCAAACTTCGTAGAGGAGGGTACTCCCATTCTTCCACAACTTCAGCCCTTCAATCCAACAAAACCCATACACATCCATGTCGATGCCTACCCCAATATCATCCAAAAAATCATTGACTCCAGCTTACAACTATCCCAGGTGGCCTCACATATCCCTCATCTCTTGCAATCTAGCTCCATAAACCCCACAGTGCAAACAATGTCACAAACCATGCCTTTTTCTGTCACAGGAGCACCACCTCCACTTGCAACATCTCAATCTTCCACACAAGCACAATCTCCACCTCCCATAAAAATATCCACAAAATAAATACCTGTACCATTCACAAGATAAGCCTCCACATAACCACCATTCTTCATAGAGAAGCACAAGCACCTCCCTCTACCACTCAGTAAACCTTCAACCAAACACCCCTTTCATTCATCACCCAGCTAACCTTTGCACAAGTTTCTTTCCTTCCTTCCATCTCCAACATGAAAGCTCAACAACCTACCTTCACAATGGGGATTCCATTCATGGGATCTCAGAACAAACCATCCACATCACAAAATCCCACCATCACTCCCACATCTCAACCCATTGCAAAGATTGGATCTTCCTAGGGTTTTAATTAGGCAAAATAAATGCCCTAGGGATACAAACACAATACCACATCTATAATCCTATGAGCATATGAAATGTTGTCCAATCTATAGCGCAACTCCCACTATAACCTCCTCCAACTAAATCTTTCCCATGTTCATAAATTATCTCTCCATGCCATCCACCATCTCTCAAAGTGTGCCACCACCACAGCAAAAAAACTCCTCTTATCTCACTAGCTATCTCACACAACCTTGTCCTATCACCAACATCCAAGGACCTATTCTAAAACTTAGTAATGCAGGAATACACCCTACTTACATCAGCCAAGCACAAGGAAAATCCCACTAGCAATCCACACCATTCTATCAACCTCCCCCACAACAGTCGTACTTCCCTACATAGTAGCAACATCCCCTAATCCTCTAGAAACAACAAGAAACACCATATCCTACATAGTAGCACACATCTACATTCCAATAATAATACATTACCCACTAAAAACCTTAGAATCCATTCCATCCCACCTACTTAGTTGGACAATCCCCTTATCCAATCCCACAATATCCCTTGTAGAACCATCCATATTCACCTGCGCCATCATACCCCTACTCAATGGGAGTACCCACTCCAATGCCTGTTAACTCAGAATGGGACAAAAAGAAGAATTCTCTCAAAGAGATAAGAGATGGAATAGAAAGAAAGACTTTTAAATTTGAAGAGTTCTATCCCTATCCTTTTGACAAATCCATCACAACGGTTCCCTTCCCCAAGCATTTCTAGACTCCCAAATTTTATAAATATTGGGGGAAGAGAGATCTAGTTAGCCATGTTAAGGAGTTTTACATGGCTTTCCAAGAGGTGTCTTACAGTGACAACTTCCTCATGCACCTCTTTCCCAAGGTCTTGGGAGGAACCACTATCGAGTGATTCTATAAGATACCATATGGATCAATCACAACCTTTGCATAAATTTCTAAGAAATTTGTGGCTTACTATGCACACAAGTCAAAAATGAGCTATCCCTCTTGGACCTATGCAATTTGAAATAAAAGGAAGGTGAGAGCCTTGCTAACTATCTGCAAGGATGGAAAAACCTTACAATGAGGTAGTCATATCAACTGCTAGAAAAGCATCTCACCAAAATCTTCATTGACAATCTACATTTGAAGTTATCCCACTTCATGCATATGAATTTCATTCAAACCTATCAAGACATTAAGGGAAAAGGCATGGATATCGAAAGAGGCCTCTTGGATGATGGTAGCATTAGGCACTACAAAAAAATCTCACAAGATAAGCCCAAAAATTACCGATCTTGATATTGGAACAAAAATAAACATGCCAATATAGATAGAGCCATTGAGACCAAACATGTCCAAATTATTGTGGTTAGACCTACACCGCCTTCTCCTACATATCAACAACATCCACCAACCAACCAACAACCCAAGAAACACTTTTAAAACTAGGAAAATTAGGCCAATGCCATATCAGTGACCCAAGGTCAGAACAAGCCTCATGTCCAAAACAATCAAAAGTGCATCAGATGGCTAATACCAATTTGATCATTTACCCCCAAACCCATCCATTCAATGAGACAATCCCAAAGCATGTTTGGTATAAGGAAAATGAATATTGTGACTATCACCATGTCAAGGGACACTCTACCATAAAGTGCATGAAACTCAAGCACTACATCCAAGATCTCATTTATAAAAAGGAGATCACAATGGACACACCTAACCAACCTTCACCTAATGCCAAATTGAAAATCTATCAAAATGTGTTTCCTCAACACAACTCTGGAAAGAATGTAGCCACTACTAATATGCCACCCTAGGATCAAGGAAAATGTAAGAAGGGTGACTATTCTGATGGCAAGTACTATACTATTTTCCATATCAACTATGATAAGTTTTTCGGATGCATATCCCAAGTTGACTCCATAGTCAATGTCATCCATGTCAAAGGTGTTTATAGTTAGTGTTTAGTCACCACATGCAAAGGTAGGATATCAATTGTCAATGCTAATCCAATGACCACTCCTAATGAACAATACAACCTCCTGGAACACCTTGGGAACACACCTTCCCAAATCTCGATCCTTGGCCTTCTTCACACTTCACCCATTCACTAAGAGATCCTCAATAAGTCCCTCCATGAGGCACGTGTCCCCATGTACATAACACCATCTAGTTCAAAAACCTCATGGGGCATCTATTCGCATCTAGTGCCCTTTCCTTCAAGCCCTCTGACATGCCATCCATTGAACTTGATCACAATCTGATGAAGGGTGCTCCCCTTAATACCACAAACACATAACAAAAACAAAGAAACAACAACAATATGCAAGAATAGAAAATGGGCTTCTTATTATCTCCACAAATGTGGAATTACAAATTTTTAGAATTACAATATGCAAAGCCACATGGGCATTCCCTTACAATATTCTATAGGACAAAGCCTTGAATCAATACCTAGATCTACTACCTAGAACTACCCCGAACTACCTAAGACAACACTACGAGCCTTCTTTATATAGGCAATTTCCACCACCTGAGAAGGTTCCAAAAATTTAGCCCTTAAGGCCGACTATACATAGAATTATTTTATTTTCACAATTTTTACAATAGGGTCGGCTCAAAAGAAATACAAAATATGCTTTTAGGTAGACCAACATCCGGAGGCCATAACTTTTGAACCATAGCTCTATTTTTCTATTGTAACCACTTTTTGGAAACACCATGACGAGATCTACAATGCTTGACATGCACAAGTGCCAATCAGCTAGGGGTTGATTGTGATCCAGAGCCTCTAAGGCCTTCAAAATTGACCTGAAATATTTCATACCCAAAAACCTCAATAACTTCACCAATACAGATGATGAGGCAATGAAACTCAACTGGTAGGCTGAAATGACTGAGATGAACCTGCAACTATGAAATCAAAACATTCTGAGATCATATGACCAACTTACTAAAAATAGTAAGTTTCCATAAATAACAGCTCTACACAAGATAGCCCTTATTGAAAAAGAAATCAGAAATATTTTTGGGTGATGCAAGATTTCTCTTACACCCAGGATGCTCCTGCATCACAATCTCCCCCTCTAAATCACTGTCATGGTAAATGACTTTGTCATCAAATAGATCATGATAGATAATATTTCAGCCCTTAATTTTTGTACATTAAATTTCATTTGGCAAGTGGGATACATAGAGACTGACATTTCACATGAAGACATCACTATTAAAGCATACGATAACTTGGAGCATACCTCTGAAGGTACCATTTTGTTACCCATCAAGATGGGCCCAAAAATTTAGGACACTATATGTCATGTTGTTGATCTTGATCTCCCATACAACATCCTCCTTGGCTGACCTTAGATTCATTCCATCAAAGCCATCCCATCCACTTACCATCAATGCATCAAATTTACACATCAAGGAACTGAAATCACCATCCATGTTGATCCCCAACCCTTCACATACTATCGTGTGTTGGAAGCATCATTCCCCCACTACACCCACTGTCCTGGAATTGACATTGGCACTTTTGTTGCTAGCTCATCAAAATCCCACTATGATCTAGAGATAATCCTAGCCTCCACACTTGCCACTATCAAGACCAACAATAGGGGTTGTAGCATATACACCCTGATTGATGCCTTTGTAGTATGGGCCCTACCACTTGATCCACATACCCAAGGGTGCCCATGTCACTAGAACAAAATCCCTCAAGTAGACCTCGAAGCACAACAAATGGGGTCATCAACATTCATCTCCCATGGTATCCTGAATAGTCAAGAGATGAACCATGATATCAACAGATGGTTATACAAAGACCCCCCACCTCCTAACATTGAGCTCCTTTGATACTTCAAGGAGAAATACCCTACATCACTTAAATGGGCCACATAACAATGGAACTATCAAGGTGGCAGTCTAGGACCCAAAGAAGGTGGCTCAAAAGATCGAATGGAAACCTCACAAAATCCTCAACATCTAGGCCTTGTATTTAATACCCCTTGCATGCATATACAAGACCTCAATACTACAACTGGGGGCTCCAATTTTCCTAACGTTTCCCTTTTGAATATCTAGGATGAAGTCATGGAAGTCGAAGACATCCTTGAAGAGGAAGAAAAGAAATCCTACAATGATATAGTTGACAATGAAATCTTCCTAGGAAATTTTGTCCTATGCCAACTCGCCACTAACCTTATCAACTCCCCCTCATCCATCCTGAACTCATAGACTGGGACCAACCAAGGATCACACACATTAATGAGTTCCAAAGAAGGGAAGTACTCTTGAGATTCATGGGAGCATCAGATCAATAACCAGACTGGGGGCATGAATTAGAAAATGTCTACAAGCTTGACCTTGAGGGATACTTCGGGGAAGATGAAGTCTTTAGCAGAAAATTAAAAAATGATAAAGAAAAGAATGAGCCTTTTTGTGAAAACCCCTCTAGGTCATATTCTTCCTCCAAAAAAGTAAAAATAAAGGGTGTATCTTCTAGTGAAAACCTCTCTAAGGTGATAGAAGATGCAGACTTGTCTCTTCCTCCCATTCAGGACTACAAATCAGAGTATTCTTCCATGCTCATCAAAGACACTGAACCTGTCAACTTGGGAACCAAGGAATGTTGAAGGATAACCTATATTGCAACATCCCTGATTGAGGGTGAAGAGGAATCTTTCACAGTGCTCCTCCAAGAAACAACCATAAATTTTGCAAGGTCATATGCGTACATGCCTGGTATGGATGCAAGAAAAGATCATCTAAGCCATTGATTATTTAGAATGGATATCTAACATGGTGCCAGTCACTAAGCCATTAGGGGAAATCAAGATCTACATGGACTTTAGAGACCTGAACAAAGCATGCCCAAAGGATGATTTCCCCCTACCAAACATTGATATGATCATAGATCTCACAGCTGGTCATGAGATTCTATCACTCATGGATGGATTCTTAGGGTACTTGATCATATTTGTATAAAAAAGAAGACCAACACAGGACAACATTCACAACACCATGGGGCACCTTCTTTTATGCTACATATTAGAGAGCAATTACAACCATCTTCCATGACATGATCCATAAAATACTTGAAGACTATGTGGATGACATTCTCACCAAATCAAAGACATGGTTGGAACACCTCAACATCCTCGAGCATATGTTTGATCATCTACATCACTATGGCTTTAAGATCAACCCAAAAAGTGTTTCTTTGGAGTAACATCAAGTAAGCTACTGAGATTCATTGTATCACAATGAGGCATCGAGATTGATCCCAAGAAATTAAAGGCCATAATGGACATGCCTCCTCTCTTAACACTAAAGAAACTCACGAGCCTAAAAGGAAAACTACAATTAGTGTGTTGGTTCATATCTCAATTGGCTGACAAATGTCAACCATTCACACATCTTCTCCATAAGGATATCATCTTCAACTAGGATCCAATCTGTCAATGAGGTTTTGAAAAACTCAAAGAATTCATGGCCAACTCACCCATTCTTGAATTGTTGAAAGTAGGACACCATCTCATCTTATACATCTCAACAACCACAAAAGCACTGGGGGCATTGTTGGCCCAACTTAATGATAATGGAAAGGACAGAGCCATCTACTACATTAGTCACACTATTGTCGGCTATGAGGTAAACTATTAACCTATTGAAAAGGAATGGCTTGCAGTGGTTTTAACTACTTGAAATATACAACATTACATGCTAAGCCACACTGTCAATATCATTTCCAAATTGGACCCACTCAAGTACCTTCTTTCAAAGACAACACTCACAGGATGAATGGAAAAATGGGTTATGCTTCTAAGTGAATTTGACATCTAGTATGTAGATAGAAAAGCAATAAAGGGATAAGTCATTGTAGATCATCTCGTTGAAGCACCCCTAGTAGATGTGTATCCATTGGTGATGGAGTTCCCTGATGAACATATCTACATGGTTGAAGAGAAGCCAATATGGAAGCTATACTTTGATGTCTCTTACACATCTCATGGATCAGGGGTAGGAATCCTCTTCATCACACCTCAAGGTGACTATATTCTCAAATATCATGCATGCATAGTTCTCATCTAGAACCAAAGAAACTCCAAGTTCACACTTAACACCACCTCATCAAGTGCAGCTTCCAAAGGAAAAGATCAGGTGATCAACACTAATCCCTCTAGTGCCAAGGTACCAGACATTAAAATTCTACAAAGAAATAATTTAAGTCCTCTTTCTCCTTTATTTGATATAGTTGAATTCTGTAAATCATCCACCATATCAATTTCTCCTACTGAATATTTAAAATTGAACCTAAAAGAGTTATATAAATTAATTGATTACATCAGTGGAGAACAAAGTCAGAAAACTCAAGCTAACTAATTTCAAGTAGGAGAGACATCAACCTCACAAGAATCCCCTATTTTTATCTCTAAAGCAGCTTCAAACCAACTCGAAGACTCTAACCCCCCCCATGTCTTTGAAATTGATGGAGAAGATAGGAAACCAAATCCCTTATACATATCTCTAATCCTAAATGGATGAAAGTTAAGCTGTTGCATTATAAACTCATGTGTGTCAGATAATATCATGCCCTCATCAGTTGCCAAAGCCTTAGGTTTAACCCTCACTAAGACATTTGGGAGATGTTATCCTATGGATGGAAAACAAGTTCCACTAATGGGCCAAGTGAAAGATGCTCAAACATTCCTGGTCATGTTCCCCAATAAAAGAGTGAGGTTAACCATCCTAGTTGCAGACATCCTAGCCAGTTATAGTATGTTGCTTAGTCAAACTTTCGGCAAATATATGGGTGGAGAAATCAGAATGGATTGGTCGGAGGCTATTATACCGATGGGAAAGAAGAAAGTTAAACTTGAACCAGAGCCCAAAAAAAAAATACAATTTTTCCTTCAGATGACCCTAAGGCTCAAATACTCTATGAAGAATGCCATTTCAGTAGTTAAATTATCCTCCTTGGAGAAAAAGATGAGGTCACTACTAAAAGTTCAAAGAAGAGGGAAGAATTGTTGGATATGGAGTTCGATGGGAGATATTTGAACTCAAGTTTAGGTGTTGGATTGGTACTTATATCCCCTAAAGGTTATTGTATACCTTTTTTCATTCAAGTTAGATTTTAAGAACACAAACAATACCTATGAGTATGAAGCCTTGTTGTTGGGACTACAAGAAGAAAAGCACAAGGGAGTGAAGGCACTAGTTGTGAGAGGTGATGCAGAGATAATCGTAAAGAAAGTAAGAGTTCTATTTGCAGTAAAAAAATGAAAGGCTTAGAAATTATAGGAGCCTTGTTTGGGATGAGATTGAATTCTTTAATGCTTTCTCTATTGAGTCCATTCCTCAGAGTAAGAATGCTCGAGCGGATTCTTTGGTGGTATCTTCTTCATTACTCTTTCCTCACCCTAATTTCAAGATAGATACTTATAGGGTAGAGAAGATTTACAGGACAAGTGTCCTAGATAATATAGAATATTGTCAGGTTTTTGATGGTGATCCTCAAATTAAGGAATTCTTGGAGTGTGCTCAAGATTTGTCCACACTATACTTTGAAGGTTGGGACAATGAATGCAATGATATTTGTATAGATTTTGAAGTTGGTGATGATGTGATACAGTTGAAGGGAAATAAAATTCCTAAAGGTTTAGTTTCATTACAACATTTTTCTCCAAAAAAGATGATAGCCCATCTAAAGAGATAATTTCACACTTTGAGACTCCACAGGAATATGACAAAATTAATGTTGGAAGTGAAATAGAGCCTAAATGGGTTTTAGTCGGTAGATCTTGTGCCCTAAAAGAGAGAGATAAGTTGAAGGATTTTTTGTTAAATTATAAAGATGTGTTTTCCTGGGGTTATGATCTAAAAAATTAAGAAATGTCCAGTTCAAATATCATATTCCTTCGAAACCTGATGGCATACCTTTCAGACATAATCTTACTAACTACAATCCCAAAGTATCATAAGCCATACTCAAGGAGATCGACAAGATTATAAAAGAAATGATTATATATCCTATCCATCATTCCTCATGGATAGAGAATATTATACCTGTAAGGGAAAAGAATGGAGAGATAAGGATTTGCGTCAATTTTTGAAATTTGAATTAGGATAGTCTAAAAGACAATTATGCCTTGCCTATGATGGAACATGTACTTCAGATGGTGGTTGGGTCTAAGATGATGTCTATGTTAGATGGATCCTTCGGGTACAATCAAACAAGTGTGGCAGAGGAAGACAACCACACAACTACTTTTATAACACCATGGGGTACCTTTTCCTATAACATAATGTTGTTTGGTTTAATCAATGTAGGAGCCACTTTCCAAAGGGCCATGAACTCTTCTTTTAGAGACTTAAGGAATACAATTGTTGTGGTCTATATGGATGACCTAACAGTCTTCTCAAAGAGAAGGAAACATTGTTAGAGGGACTTGAAAGTATCTTGACATACTCTAAACATACTCTCTCTAGTATCTTGACTTAGAAGAATGAGAATGGAGAGGAAGCGCCAATTGCATTCATGAGTACTCCGTTGAAGAAACAAGAACTCAAATAATCACCTGTGGAAAAATAGGTTTTTTCTATAGTTAAATTAGTAAATCATTTTAGATACTATATTCTCCACTCACATTCAACTGTATATGTACCTGAAATGATAGTCAAGAGCATTCTGACATAGTAGGAAGTACGAATGAACAAAAGAGAAACATGGGTAGCCAAGATACAGGAGTATGATCTGAAAATAAAACAAGCTAATTTAGTTTGGGGATGTGGTATGTGTAAGTTAATAGATGAGATTGGAAGTTCAGTATAAGTAGACATAAAGTAATTATCTACGGCCCTATTAGTAATTTTGGTGGATTCCTGGTTCTCAAATGTGGCCTATTATCTTACCTATGGAGAATGTCTGAAACACCTAACTTAATGATAAAAACATGATCTGAGGCTCAAAGCATCTAAATATGTAATCTCACAAGGTGTCTTATATAAAAGAGGTATTGATAGAACCTTCTTAAGATGTGTGGATGAAAGTCAGTAAAAGGAAATTTTGAAGACATTCCACGAAGATGTATGTGGAGGACATTTTTCATCAATGGTCACAACTTTCAAAATCCTCGGGAGTTATTTTCATTGTCTTGGAATGTTCAAGGAAACCTAAGTCTACGTAAAAAATGTGAAAAATGTAATCTCTTTGCTGGAAAGCTACAATTAGTGGCATTACCTTTAAAACTAGTAGTGGTGGATGAACACTTTAAGAAATGGGATTTGGATTTCATAGCTCTACTAAATCCACACTCTAGTGTAGGAAACATGTATATTATGACCGCTATGGACTACTTCATGAAGTGGGTAGAGGAAATCCCTACTAAGAAGGCCAATTCTCAGGTGGTTTGTAATTTTCTCAAAGATTACATACTAGTTCTTGTCGGGGTACCTCGAAAGATTATTGCAAATAATGCTACTTATTTTGCATCTGAAGGGTTGACCATGTTCTATTATGAACACAACATTTCCTTGACACATTCGTCTAATTACTTCCCTTAGGATAAAAAATAGGTAGAATCTATAAACAAGAACTTGGTTGCGATCATAAAGAAGTTGGTGGATGGCAATGCTCGGAACTAGCACAAGAAGTTGTATGAATCCATGTGGGCCAACAGGATAATTGCTAAAAGAGCGATAGGAATGACTCTATTTGAATTTTTGTATGTAGTTGATGCACAAGTATCTCTTCCTTTAGATTTTTTTTCTTCTAGAATGCAATCTATTATAGAGGACAAGTTCTTTCAAAATTCTTTGGAGATAAGGGTGATATACTTGAACAAACTGGAGGAGGAGAGAGATAAATTAGCAGACCAAATTACATAGCATCAAATGAAGGTCAATAATATTTTTGATATGAAAGAAAGGCCTCAAAAAAATTTAGAGGGACATGAAGTATTTTTATGGGATAAGAGAAAAGAACCAAAAGGAGCTTGTGGGAAGTTCGAGTCTCTATGGAAAGGACCCTTCAAGATTTAGGAAGTCATTGGGTTGAATGCTTTCCATTTGTCATAAATTTATGGAATGATCTTGTTATTCACTTACAATGGAAAATATTTGAAATTATACAAACTCTGATGTCTTTCTCAAGTTTTTCTTTGTACATATTAATCTAGTTGTTTTCTTGTTTTCTTTTTTTTTGTGTGTGTTTTATTTGTCCCCCTAGTCTTAGTTTGCAAAATTGGAAAGTTTAGATTCTTTGTGTTTCCCTAAAATAAAATCCCTAGTTAGAGCCAATGTTAGTTCTCATTTCAAAATCACCCTATTTAATTGATTAAAGACCTTCCCCTACCTATAATTTTGTTATCTCAGTCCAAAAATCTGGTTGTCTTCAATACTCTTAATTTATTTGGTCCCCTCCCCTCCTTTCTTATGTGTTGTCTTGTATGTTTTTTTGTTGTGTATGTCATGTTGGATCAATTAATGTACTAGTTATTTATTCTAAAGGTTAAAGTATTTGAGCTCATGAACCATTGTGATCATATTTAACCACTTTGTACCAAGTTCTATGAGGTTCAAACAGGTTTGGCTAAGTTTAAAGAAGATTGTAAAGTGTTCAGTGGAGGGCCCCACATCTAGATTATATCAAGTACCCATGTATCTCATGCAACCATTTTGTACTTATTTCAAGGTAGTTTAATAAAGTTCACCAAATTTTCAAGTACAACAGCATAATTCAATGGCATGAAATAAGGAAGAATGGATTGAATTAATTATAGTACGACAATATTAAATTTTGGGGGCTCAAAAAAGAATGTACTTGGAAGCATGCCACAAGAAAAATAGTAGATGGAGCAAGTGTAGAAATCATGACATGGTAACGCTGAATGCAGGATATGAAAAATATTAACTACCCATGCCGCAAGACCGTCAAATCAAAATATCTTCTCTTACCACATGCAAATATTTCCATAATTAACCCTTAGGATATGCTTATTTTCATCTTCCATTTTAAGAGTGTTATATAATGATGTGGGATTGGTAATATTTATTTTTAAGTTTGAATTAAAAAGGTGAGATGAATAAGTATAAAGGAGTGTTCACCATGTCTACAAGTTCAAGGTAAAAAAATGATAACCTTTTCCCATCTGTGTTTCTAGAATTTCTTTTACATAAATCTTGAAGGGTTGTTACTTGTCTAAAAGAAGAATTATGAGATCCACCCTACATTGATTTGGTAGTGTCACAAGGATGAATTGCAAAGGTCCCATTATAAGTGAAACTTACTTGAAAGAGGTAGACGTAGAAAGGATAAATGATAGGGTTTCTAACTAGTTAGCCAAGCATTTTTCTCTTGAAATCATATCGAGTGGTTTGTTACAAGATATGGCTTTTCCACCTATGACTATGAGCCTTAAAACATTCCAAGAATGCATAAACTACTATGACATTAAGGCTAAATGTATCAAGAAAAATAGTGGTGAAACTTTAATCCCTGTCAATAGAGAGACAATAATGTCTATGTTAAAAATCCTTGAAGAAGCTTTCTAAAAATTCATCCCTACCTAATCCCTAGCCAAGTTCATTGAATTGGCTAAAAAAATCACAACGTTATTGCAAGAAAATGGACCCAAAAATTCTACAAGGGGGATTATCAGTAGCCAAAAGGCCTAAATAAAGATCATATGAAGTTGTATATCCATGATTTGGTAGTGTTGTTACATAGGGTAAGAGGTTCCCCTAAAGCCTTTTTATTTGAAGATTGGATGTATTTTTATATTGAAATAATCCTTGAGGGTGAACAATACATGGACTAGGGAGAACTCATAGCAGGTTCACTGAGAGAGAAACTCAAATCATCTCAAGTGGTTAAGAGATATTTCTACATGTCTTCCTACCTAATGCACTGCCTAGCCTGTACCCAAAATTTAACTAGTATTCCACATGAACCTTGAGACAACAACATCACTATCTATCAATACTTCCCCATGCTACAGAGGAATAGAGCCCTTGATAATTATAGGAGATTGCATGATATGTTCATGGGAAAATGATGTCTTAAACTAGTCAGGACTCCAGGAAGAATGATGTTGTGAGAAGCCCAGAACTTAGTTTAAGTGTATGATTTCTATATTCAGTTCCCTATGTTCACGTACATTCAAGTTGGTGGTTTTGAAAGTGAACTTTTTAAATTTTCAAGGTATGCATTGGATTGTTTCGTGTTGGCAGAATTATGGAGACAACTCTCTCTTGTGGCTAATAAATTTCTACCTGATGAAAAAAGGGAGATGGTTTTTCCTATTCAGTTAGGCCATCTTCCATTTAAATCCATGGAGGATGCAATAAGTATAGGTTATGATCTATGTAATTTTAACCTCCAATATTATTATGACATAAAAGGATTTGATAATAAAGGGTTTTCTAGATGATCCCTGGAGTTAGAGGATCATATAATACCAGTTCTACATCTAGAGGACTTTTGGGAAGACTATCCAGATGAAAAGGAGGTTGATAATAGAGATCATTTTATGTTACATTTGTCCCAAGTTTTCATTCTATAGCTAAGAATAAACATTGAAGGAATAGAAGATGATGATTCCAATATTGTTGAACCGGGGTATCATAACTTGGAGAAAGTACCATTACCTATGAAAGATTGGACCAGGGAAGTAGAAGACAATATTCATTAGAGAGACAGAGCTATCACTAGATATATCGAGACCTGGCTGAAAAAAAAGAGAAAAGAGAGAACAAAAATGGTTCAATCAGAAAAGTCTGATAGAATTCCTTTGTATTCTCTTGTTAGTACTTCTAACATGTCTCTCTCAATTGATGATTCTAGTAAAGTACACCTCCTGGGAAAAAAAGGAAAAATCTAGTGAACAAGATTTTGAACCTATTGTAGACCATTATGTCATACAGAAAACTAGGTCCAGAACTAGGTCCCAAAAATGTAGTAAAATGGCCACACAGGATGTAGTCATCATGGATTTGGAAAAATAAAAATAACTTGGCTCCCCTTCACTCGATAATAAACAAAAGAGCCAGGAGATTCTCAATAACGTCACTTTTATACTAGATACTCTAGTCACACATGTCACTAGGGGAGAAAATGGCCTCTAGTTTAGTACCACAATGGCTAAGGAACTCTGTGGTCAAGAAGCATAGTCTGGCACTAGTCTCTATACCCATCAGAGACATGGTGAGTAAGTACACAAAAAAATTCCCCAAACCTAAGAGGGTAAAGAACACTGCAAGGTTGGTGAAGGATTCAAAGAATGGAAAAGTGACTATAGAAGTTGTTGTGTATAAGCCGAAGGAAAGAAACCTTCACTTAGATGATAGAAACTTTGAAATAACTAAGGTGGATTTAGGGATTCTAGACAGGGATGATAATAATCACTTGTTTGAACACTTTGCATAGCATATGTTGACACAATCCCAAAAGGACATTTAGGATAAGAAGGAACTCAAACAAATTAAAGTTAGATTCAAAGGGGTAAAGTGTTGACTTTAGCAATGGATGATTGGATTCATGGAATAACCAAATATGAAAATAGGTTCAACCAAGAGTTTGACACTATTTTTAATAATGCAGAGGCATTATTGGGAGAAATACAAACCCAGATTCTAAGTTGGGAAGAAGATGAAGGTAAATCAATCGTCGTGGTTTCACATATTTCAGAGGTTGAAAGGTATGTAGCACCCAAATTCCTAGCTGAAAATTCTTTGAAAATGGTTGATAAATGCATGTTATATTTCCTCAAAAAGAATATGAATTGGATAGGCTTTGTGTTCAAAGCTTCCATTTTAGGGGTTCAAGATATTGAAAAAGAAGTTAAATCAATGCATGACAATATGATCAAAGACATGAAAATCATTAACCCTATAGGCATCCTACAATATGAGGAGGGTAATCAAGATGTAGAGGCTTTGGTGAAAACCTTCGAGATAACCATATCATCCATCAAGGAAGAAAAGAACCCAAGGATGATGGATTTCACTAAAATTGCATGAATTGAAGCCATGTTATGTCTCTGTACTAATCAGTTACCTAAGTATGTAGATCGGATCATGAAACTCAAATGGGAAAAAGACACCTGGAGGGCACAACTCTCAAGTCTAAAGAACCCTAATACATTGGTGGTACAAGTATCTGTGAGTGCATTTAGGAGCTAGAAACTCACTTAGGATTCCATGTTCGTGGATACAGGGCTGATCTTATTTATTTATTTATTTCTTAAAAAGTGTTGATGATAGTTAAATTTTGGGGGCACGTGTCCTTTTGGAAATGTTTAGTTTTATTAATTATTTCTTTTAATCACCAAGAGGTTGAGTTTTTAGGGAGATCTCCTAGCTTTTCTAAAACTATATATGTTGGAGCATAAACTAAGTAGGCATTATAAATATTTGGAATAGACATTAAGGATAACAGTACTAATAGATAGTATTATGTTTTGGTTTAGAAAAAGTGAAATGAACCTATGTACTTTTAAATTGAAGAATCATTGTCTTTGAGCATAAGTAATATAAATTAACATATCAAAGTAATGTGGATCTTTGAGTTCAAATTCATGACATGAATGTTTCTTTGTGAATATTGCATTTTGTCTCTTGTGTTATCTTGATCAGTTCAAAGTAGGTGAACATTTCATATCTGAGAAAATGTTTAGTAAATTGTGATATTGGTTCAGTTCATGAGGAATAAAAAAATTTGATTTTTAGAACTTATGATTAATTCTATATGTTTGTTGAATTAAGCTCCTTACCTATGAGTAATGTGGGTAACCTTATATGTTTTCTTGTTAAAAGTTGTTTTATATATATAGATTAGCAAAGATTAATTAAAAATATGTGTAAGGGAGTTGTACCTTATAAAATTCATAGGGAAGTAACCATCATGTACTTACCCCACTATCGAATGCTCAAATTTGTTTCCAAAGGAGGGTAATATAGTTAGTTTTATAAGGTAATAAAGAAGGAGACAAATTTGTTCACCAACACATCGGTAGCTCAAGAACATAAGCTCTTTATCCTGAAACCACTTCTATAACTTCAATATCTTCTCACCTGTCATCTAAATAAGTTGTGGTTGCAACCATGGATTCTTCACACTATCAACAACCTTCTCATGTGATCGCACCCCATAAATCATCATAGATTTAACAAACCAATCAAATCACCTATCGTATGTCACTAATTGTTCTAGCAGTTGAACTATCAACCTTCATCCAATCATAACTTGCTTGCTGATCTACACCAATAGTAGTAGTCATACATTTGAAATTTAGAGACATCCCCAAGTCTCTCATAAGGATTTCTATAATTAAAATTCATTGCAACACCTTTTTCATCATACTTATACTTAGTAACATACTAGGAACACTAGTTCAATACTCAACATCAATGACAACCCAATAAGTGATCATCATGCAATCAAACCTTTATCATGAAAATACTATAAATAACTTACCATCACTTCATTAGTTATTCCAACAATCCCATGTACATTTCAAGTGAACAAACACAAACCTCCTTTGATCCTATCAAGTTATACCTTTGCAATCACAAGGTTTTGAACCAAACATGATGTAAACCTCAAGTGAAGTAACCCAAATACATTTTAAACCAAGACAAATTCCATTCTCACAATCAAAAAATCAATCACATCAATCCCACTCTTACATGATCCAAATTTTGGAAGCAAAATTGGTTACGGAAAAGATAATCTTGGAACAAAAAGTGAGACATTGAAAAGAATAACATAGAGATATCCAAACTTATTAAATGTCCAAAATAAAACCTTGGGAAAGTCAACATAGATTCTCTCATTTCAAGATAAAAGATACCAAATCTTATTTCAAAAATAAATAAGGTAAATAGAAATTTCAACTAAATCCAATTCAATCACGTTCAAGAGAAAACTTTGTTCAACAAAATCCAAAATCAAGATCAATTCAATCCAATTCCAAATCAATATTCATTCAATCAAATATCATTCAACCAATTCCTAAAGAAATCATTTGTTGGAAATTTGGCTGAGGTATGTACATGGCTGTTGTCATTATGGCAACATATGTTCCCTATGAAGATCGCATAAGCTGGAAAGTAAGTATGGAAGATCGCAAACTAAAATTGTCTAAGTATGAAACAGTGTTTTTGACAGAGCACCCGATACAGTTTGTTTTGGTGACATTCACTGGAGCATGATCAGAGTTTTCACAGTTGAACATAGACTCTATGGTGTCTAAGGATACCCCATCTCAGTGTGCAAAATATTATGGATAGTACGGACAAAGTTATGATTGTTTTGCCAATGATAGAGTTAAGCCGACAGTGCAGTTTTGAAGGCAGAACTAGTAAATGAATTAAGGGGTTATTTTGCTTGTCAAAATAATGACTTAATATTATAAAGAGATGACATCCTAGATTTTTACTCTTGGATAAAGATATGCAATCCAATTGGAGAAAGATATTATGTTTTTATCCTGTATAAATAAAGATGTACCGAACATACTTGAAATGTAACTTGTGATAGTTGTATATTGTGATAGCAGCAAAAGTTGTTGATGCAAAGTTGTAAGTAGTACCATATTGTAATCAGTAAACATTTGTATTACTTGTTTGGGTAGTGAGCTCATTTGGTAATCAGGTTTTGTATCTACAACTCCTAACAGGGTTGAGGCTTCTAACAAAGCCTATAGTCCCTTAACCAGGACTGATACACTATATGATTGTAATAGACTCCTAACAGGGTCAACATCTTTAACAGGATATATTTTGATTAGTGGATCTTTGTGGGTACCATCCCCACTGGGGTTTTCCCTTGGCCAGGGTTTCCTCAAGAACATATCATGTGTTATGAGTTCTTTACATTTACTGTTATGTATGCTATTTAGTCTCGTATGCTTTAAAGTAATCTGTTATATCCATAAGTGGGCAAAAGTAAAATTTTGTGAAATATTGATTCACCCCCCTCTCAGTATTTCCTATTTCTAACAATTGGTATCAGAGCACAGTTACTCGGAGAAGGAACATTCAAGGAAAGCCTAGCAGCTTGAGTAACATCTCTATGGATATGGATCAGTTACAGAAGAATCTTGAAGAAGCTCTTGAACAAATTGATATGCTTACTGATGAAAGAAACACTTTGAAAAGAAAGTATGATGATGCAAAGAATCTATTGAAAAATTGAAAGGTAAGATAGAAGATCTGAAATCTGAGAAGGAATCTAAAATTCTTGTTGAAGATTGTGATGATTTAGAAAAAGAAAATGTGATCCTTAAACATGAATTGAAGATAGCAAATCTGAAGCTTAGCTTGAAAGATGGAAATGACAATTTAAGATCTGAGAATGAAAACTTGAAGAATGAGAATGAAGATCTGAAATCTAAACTTGGCAAGGTAACATCTGAATTTGATAAAGTCAAATTGCAGTATGATGAACTTGAGAAATACAACAAGATTGTGAAAGGTGAATTGACTCAATCCAAACAACAACTTGAGAGGCTATATTCAAATAGTGAAAAGATTAATGAACAAGTATCTTATGGAAAACCATTCTATGACAAAACTGGTCTTGGATTTAACATATTGAAGATAGTTAGTGAAAGCAAGAAACTAGATTTGAATGTATGTGAAAGCAGTGAAGAAAAGAAGTTAGATGAGAACAAATTTGAAGATGCACCTAAGCAAGAAGAATCACCAAAACAAGAAGATGCACCAAAGCAATAAGAACCACCAAAGCAAGATCAACCATCTGAAGGTATGCAAAGAGAATTCAAAGGTAGATGTTTTTCTTGTAATACTATTGGTCATATGAAGAGAGATTGTACAGGTAAACAATTCAAACCTCTTAATGGATATTGTTATAATTGTCATGGTTTTGGACATAGAGCTATTGAATGTAGAAGATCTAAAGTTATTGAGAATAATTACAATAGTAGAATGCCTATAAATACTAACAATGTAGGTCAGAGATCAACTGAAGACATGAAAAGAGGAAATGGAATAGTATGTTATAGAAGCAACAAAATTGGACATATTGCTAGAAATTGCAGGACATAAATCAATCAGCAAACACCTAGATATGGAACCAATGGAATCATTTGTCAGATATGTAACAAGATTGGACACACAGCAAGATTTTGTAGAATGAAAAATGGAGGTTATCATCATAACCCTAACCTTAGAAACTATGCAAGAAGGAATGAAAATCCAGGAAACAAAGAGAAAGGTTGTTGTATCAATGAGGATGAAGTAAAATTTGTTAAAGGCACAGATCAAGAAGGTATATTCAAAATTGAAGGTAATCAGGAAAGTAATGTATCTGATGGTAAGAATGAGTCTTTACCTAACCCTTCTTTAAGCACTTAAATTATGTAAATTTTTGTAGTTTAGGAACTTAGAATTAGTGTAGAATTATATTTTGAATGAGTTAAGTTTTGCACAGTTAGATGAAGGTTTGTTATGTTATACTAATGCTATGGTTAAGTGCACAAAAAGAAATATTGTCTTTTGTGAGGTCGCAAGAAGATTTATGGTTGCAGGTTTACAGAATCAACTTTTTGGCATGTTAGCAGCAAAAGAATTGAATGTGATGTCAGATCGAGTAAATGCTAAGTATTAAAAGATTGAAATCAAAGTTATTGTGATTATCAAGCAATTAGAAGTGATTTGGAAAGCAAAGAAAGAAGTTTGGAAGTGATTTGCAGAAGTTTGAAGCGTCGATCTAGCGAAAGCCCTAATTTTGTGAATTTAAGGTATTTATCCAACTAAGATCTTGAATCAGCTTAAGTAATCAGATATAATCATGGATGTGTCATTGATTCACAACATCAAGGATAAGAATAGACCTAGAACTAAGAAAGATCCAGTTGAACCCTCAGAAAGAGATGCTAGTTTAGCTTTATCATTTGTACCAGATGGAGTTCTTCATTTAGAGAATGTTAAAAGTTATCTTGGATGCAAGTATGAAACCCTAAGGGAGAGTAATTTTAATGGTGAATATCAAAAATTGTACAACAAGAATATGTCAATGAAACAAGGTTATGAACATCTAAAAAATGATGAAATCATTGAGTACTCTATGAAATATGAATTTGATGATGAGGAGTGTACTAAGATAATTTTGAGTAGGATACATAATGGTAAATTTTGGTTAGAAGACAGAGTTATAGACATAACTGCAAACCTAATTCATGATGTGACTGGATTATCAAAAGTTGGTGCAATTCCACTGAATGAGAAAAACATGAGAAAGATTGTGATTGAAAACACCGGTTCAATATGCAATGGTAGAGGTATAGTCATTAGTAAGATTAAGCAAGATGATGTAAAATACTTGTGTAAGATTTTGACAACAAAATTCTATGGAAGTTCTAGAGAAGATGATATGCCAGCAAGTATGGTACACATTGCTTATTTGATGTGTGTGGAGAAGAAGCCTGTGGATATGTGTGAAATTCTGAGAATACAATTGTTTGAGAATTTGGAAAAGATAAAGAAAGGTAAATACACTCACTTTAGATTTTCCTCATTGGTTACTTACATGTTCTTCCACTTGCTAAGAATATTTCCTTACACTATTGAATGGAATGATGGTGAGAATACTATGGAAAGAATCAATACAGTTTACATGAAACATCTTATTGAGAAGGTTAATGACAGTGTAAAGTTAGTGTTGAAAACTTTTCAGAACATTGTGGTAAATAGATCAAGAATTCCTCCATCTCTAGTTGAGAAATACAAAGATGATATATGTTTTATGGTTGATACTGATTTCACTTACATTGAGGCAGTAAAACCTAGACATGAATTCATAGACCCTCTTGGCTATGAAATCTCTGAAGTTCAAACAGAAGGATATGTTAGTAGATTATTGAAAAGTAAATTGGATGCTCATAGAAATAGATTTGGAACATATGATGAAAACTTTGATTCAGAAAAGACACTCAAGGAAGAGAGACAATCAAAGAAGAGAGTGGAGACTACAATAAAGAAAATTCTAAAAGAATCAGGTATGAGTGAGCAGGAATTTGATATTGCAAGAAAGACTGCAGAAGCAATAAGGAAAAGTGAGATACTATCAGTCCCACCTTTGGCATCAAGTGCAAAACCCATTCAAGTTAAGGTAAAGGTTGAAGAACTTGAGAAGGAGCAAGAAATTAGTCAGATAGAGAAACCCTCTTTTTCAGCACCAAGCAAAAGAATGAAGGCAAGTGCTTTAGGACCGGGTAAAAGACAAAAAATAATTGTTCCACCAGTACCTAGAAGAGTTGCAGAGATAAAAGATGATGAAGTAACAATAAAGAAGAAATCATGGAAACCAAGGATAGAAAGAGTTAATGAAGACATATTGCAGCATGGAGACTTTACCAAAATGAACAAATACTATGATTTATATGGATCCTCTGACAAATTAAATCTAGAGAATGCAATGGTTACACATATGATTTTGGCAAACAAGAAATTTGATACTATTCATGGAAAGATACCAGAAGATTTGTACAATAGACTTGTGAGAAGAAAGATGAGAGCACAAGAAGAAGATACTAAAATGAGAGAGAATGTGGTAAGATAGTTCTATGACATAAGAGATGATGACCACCTTAAATAGATCCTCAAGCCACTTGAAACCCTATTAAGAACCAAAAGAAGAACTATACGAATAATGGGAGGTTAGTATGAACAAGTGAAGACTGAAACTGAACAGGCAGTTGTGCAAGTGCTAGAAAACTTGGTAGTAGGAAAAGATAGCAAAGATCAATCAATTGCAGAACCAGCAGAGAAATAGAGTTTAGAACAAGCAGAGGCAGCAGCAGAGGTAGTTGAAGTTGAAGATATTCCCTTTTCTTCTATAAACATTGAAGGAACAAAAGTTACTTTAGATTCAGATGATGCGGTACTCAATAGTTTGGATAACATTGTTGACAATTTGGCTTTGGGAGAGCAAGAAAAGAGTATTGAAACAAAGACTACACGAATAGAAGAGCAAATGGAAACAGAGGCCCATACACCTACTGAACCACAAGAAGACATCAGTCTTACTCCTAAGACTGGAAAGGAGAAAGGAATAGGAACATTGATTGAAGATTTGAGCAAGGAGGTTGATGACGATGATCAATTAGAGTTGATCACTTCTTTGAACAAAATTATTGGAAAGAACAAGAAAGTTAAGAATTTGGAAGGTAGCCTGAAAGATTTGACTGAGAAGCTACAAAGTGTTATATCTACAAAAGTTTTTGATTCAGACCCACTGGAAAGAGAAAAGATGGTAATAAATTCTTTTGATGTTGAGTTCACTAATTTGATTGATATTGCTAAGGTTAAGGCTCAGGCTGCTTATGAAGCTGAGATGTTGCAGAATATAAGTTAGAATATCAAAAATGACATTGACAGCCTTGACAGACACATTAAGAACTTAAGGAAACATCTTGAAACTGGAAAGTGTTTGTACATTTAGTGTACAAAATCTGAAAATATAATAATTGAGGAAGAGAAGAAGCTAAAAGAGAAGCAAGATGAAATTGCAGCAGAGACAAACTCAATGGCCAACACAAACATAAAGATCAGTGCAGTTGAGAAAAAGATCAGAAAATTATGTGATGAGATAAGGACTTTGAATGATGAGAAGAATAGGAAAATTATCAGGATAAACATCTTGAGAGAGCATGTCTCAATCAAGTTAAATATAATAGAAGAGTAGCTAGAAGAATGTCTTACTACTAAGACATCATTTCAGAAGTTCAATTTTGAGTCCCTTCAAGCTTGTCAGATTGCAGCATACGGATTGAGTACTTTACTCAATGTAGCAGAATCAATTAAGAAGGCATGGGAGAAATATTTTGAGGCTTGGAAGTCAGATTTTGTAGATTGTGTTGCAAGCCTACTGGCTTTGCAATAAGACAGTAAGGTAAAAGTTTTGACACAATTTTGTATATCCCTTTCCACCCTTTATTTTGTCATTGTTGTCAAAGGGGGAGAGATACTTAGAAAATTGTCTATATATGATAAGGAAGGATACTCACAGGGGGAGTTCTATGGAGTATTATGAATTATTATAGATTATGTGTATATTTTGAGGAGATATAAGGATAGTATACTTATTTTATACTATGGCCATAATTTTGATACAAATTTTGAGATTTTGACTTGTACACTTAGCCAATTTTTTGATATGTTGCCACCAATGACAAAGGGGGAGATTGTTGTCAATTTGGCTGAGGTATGTACATGGATGTTGTCATTATGGAAACATATGTTCCCTATGAAGATCACATAAGCTAGAAAGTAAGTATGGAAGATCGCAGACTAAAATTGTCTAAGTATGAAATAGTGTTTTTGACAGAGCACCCGATACAGTTTGTTTTGGTGATGTTCACTGGAGCATGATCAGAGTTTTCACAATTGAACATAGACTCTATGGTGTCTAAGGATACCCCATCTCAGTGCACAAAATATTATAGATAGTACAGACAAAGTTATGATTGTTTTACCGATGATAGAGCTAAGCCGACAGAGCAGTTTTGAAGGCAGAACTAGTAAATGAATTAAGGGATTATTTTTCTTGTCAAAATAATGACTTAATATTATAAAGAGATGACATCCTAGATGTTTAATCTTGGATAAAGATATGCAATCTGACTGGAGAAAGATATTATGTTTGTATCTTGTATAAATAAAGATGTACCGAACATACTTGAAATGTAACTTGTGATAGTTGTATATTGTGATAGCAGCGAAAGTTGTTGATGCGAAGTTGTAAGCAGTACCATATTGTAATCAATAAAAATTTGTATTAATTTTTTGGGCAGTGAGCTCATCTGGTAATCAGGTTTTGTATCTACAACTCCTAACAGGGTTGAGGCTTCTAACAAAGCCTATAGTCCCTTAACCAGGACTAATACACTATATGATTGTAATAGACTCCTAGTATGGTCAACATCCTTAACAAGATATCTTTTGATTAGTGGATCTTTTTGGGTACCATCCCCACCGGGGTTTTCCCTTGGTCGTGGTTTCCTCAAGAACATATCATGTGTTATGAGTTCTTTACATTTACTGTTATGTATGTTATTTAGTCTCTTATGCTTTAAAGTAATCTATTATATCCATAAGTGGGAAAAAGTAAAAGTTTGTGAAATACTGATTCACCCCCCCTCTCATTATTTCCTTTTCTAACATCATTCAACCAATTCCCAAATCAAACCTTCCAACCATAGCAAGGCATAATTCAACTAGGGTCACCACCTAATTATGAACCAATATTCATTCCAATGCAATCAAGTGTCTCTCAATCAACCACACAACCCATTCTTCCAATCATGAAAACAAGTCAATCAATACCAAGGTCACAAATAAATATTACTTCAAGAACATCACATGTCAATGAACATCCTCTCATGTCCTCAAATTCACCACCAAGATTTTCTCAAGTAAACACAAGTTCAAACATGCCACATTTTGGACATCAATCAAACATAATCACTGAGAAAAATTTTGTGGAACATTTTCAATCAATAAATTCTTTACAACATGAAAATATTGATGTGATATCATGAACAAGATCACCCAAGTAGGGAAAATTCAAATCTAAATCTATAAAGAATTTGTTTCAAAAATTGGATCATGTATATGAAGAGCATGAAAAAAGTTATACATGTATGCCTAGAAATGGCTAATTAAAAAATAATCACATGGATGATACAAACATTTCCTATGAATAAATCACCTTGAAGAAACATCCATGTCTCTTTCCACTCATTCATCCCCTAAATATTCACAAGAGAAATTTCCTCCACCTCCATAAAATGACATATCCATTGATGAAAACTTACAAGGACTATCCATAGAAGAAATACAAGCTAATCCATTTCTTAATACAAGTCCCTTTCATGATCCCCAAATGCTAGAGCCAATGCCCTCATGTCCTCCATTTTCAATCAATCCCATTCAAGTGAGTCCCATTCAAAGTCCAGCTCCCTCATGCCAAAAAAATGATCCCTTTCCAAAACCCCCTATGCATATTCCAAGTCATACCCCATGTCAAGAGGATAATCCAAAGCACAAATAAATAAGTCCTGAAAAAATCAAGATCAACATCCCAACAATGACCAATATCCTTTGATTGTTGACCAAGATCCTATTTTCCTTCATCCTCATGATAATCCCCTTAACCCTAACTCTCCTATGCAAGATGATCCCTTTCCATTTCAATAAAAATTTGTCCATCCAAGTTCCTACTTGGCCAAACAATAGTATTAGAAACCTAGAGCATTGGACTGCCTATTCAGGATTGGACACCCCAAATGATTCCTAAATGCATTATTTGGTCTCATTTAATTATCGACCAGGGACATAAACTTGGAATGGTATTTGCAAAGTATATGCTTCAAACCTCCTCTTTCTAAGTCTATCTAAGGAATTGAAATGTTTATGCTTTAGGAAAACTTATACTAAAACTGGTAAGAAAATGTATTCTAATCAAAGCAGGAAATCACAGTTAGGAACTACTCCAACTGACTGTTTTGTAGGAATAGGCTACTAATTCTGATATCAGTAGCTGCAGGAACAACAGAGTTCTAATACATATAAATGAATAGGAAAATGAACTCTACACTAACAAAACAATTCACTCATCAAGTGGGCCCCCTTGAATGAGTGAATGAGAAGTACAATCAAGATGAAAGATGAAAACTTGAACTAAACATTCTATTCATCCATAAAATGATTACACTTGATTGAAATAGTATGTAAGAGTTCTATTAAAAACCAATTTGTTCAACTAACTCCAAAAGAGTCACAATAGTCGATTATTTAAAAGGAAGCTACAACTATCTCCTAAATCTTTGATCACTTCATAAATGAGGATCGGATAAAACTCATAAAGTTTCACAATAGAAACATTATTGACCATGAATAATCCTAGAATATAACACACACTAAATCTACATGTTGCATGCAATAGAAAGTATTGACTTGCTTGCGAAGATTTTGCAATCTATGATTGGCTTTGATGACTCTCGCGCCAGAATGTTGGTCCTTGAATATCCACGGTCAACTCCTACAAAATAATCAATGTGCACATATCCAACCATATACATATATATCCACATCATCAATATTAGGAAAAGGTGTAAGTCTTAATTATCACTCTTGCAAATCCTACGGCTACATGAGGTAACTACCCAAAACATAGCTTAGGCGAGAAAACATCCATTAACATGTATAGCTATTATATTCACCATTCCTATCCTTGAATTTAAGAAAATATTATGTCTTTAGAAGTATCCACATTTCCATCTTATCTTCACACACACATATATAACATATACATAGAAACCACATGTTCATATGCTTAAAACCATAAATTCATGTCTATGTGCAATCAACTTGTTCTAGAAAGAGGATAAAAAGCAGTGAGAAAGATGGATATTTTAGAAGCCCATCATTCCCCCCAACTAAACTATTACTGGTCCCCAACAATTATGAAGTTCCAAATCCTGGCATGGACCCTCAAATCTCTAGTTGTTCTCTACCCAAACTCATCATGAACATAATCAAAGTATCCATGAGTCTCTTTGAGTCTTTCCCAACGCTGGACTTCAGAGGCCATGTCATAATCTACTACATTGTCATTCATCACCAGCAATGGTTGTAGGAATATTGGAGGTTGAAACCTTAATGGAAACCAATGGTTAAGGAGTGTCCTTCCCAGCATAATGTACCATGGAACTCTTCTTGTGGCAAGGGTTAGATTCTTTGGTGAGTGAGGTTCCATTTTCTTTACATCATGTGATATCCTTATCCACCTCTGCCTAGAGGGACTAATTGTTGTGACAACATTATTAGGAATGAATGCTAATGTGTTTGGCAGCCATTATGTAGCAGTTTTTGTTACATTCATGACTATGATTGTCATTGATGTCAACACAGTGATTTACCGAAGACTTGCAGAGAAGCAGATAGAGTTTGGATTAGCGCACATGGGTTATTGTAGTTGGAGCTATGCAACATTGAGGATATATCCTTGATATGTCATATGTCTATGATTAAGAGTGCAGATAGTAATTCATTGATTCATGGAAGTTATGATCATTTTGGTGGAAGCAGTGTTTAGGCAGTGTTCCTAAGTAGTGGTTTGTGGTAATCGGATGATATCTCCTAATCGGGATGGAATCTAGTTTTGCACAGTTAAAGGGAAGTTGGAGACACATTGATAGTGATGTGGATGATAGCGTGGACTTTGAGGTCACATGAGTGAAGATTTATTGTATTTGGAAGCTGACAATTTTATGTAATTTTGGTGTAGCGTGTGGAAACTTTTATTTTGTAATTGTATGCCGACTCATTTGTAATTATTTGAATGTGATATAAAGGAAGGAATGTATTTCCTTGTTGATATGGAGTTTTAATGAATTTTTAGTGATGATGTGTGATGCGATATGCATGAAGTGAAGAAAAGATTTAACTATGAAAGCTGATATGTGAAGGAAGACATGCGAAGTACAGAGATCTGATGTAACAGTGAGTGTAGTTTGGAATAGTCAAAGAAGAGGTAACATATTATTTTGTTGAGTAATGCAAAGATTATTTGGACAGTGTGTTCAGTGATCTTCCCCTGAAGCTATTTGGGTAGTGGGTCCTTTTGTCTTCTATAACTCTTAACTGGGTTAGAATCTTTTAATAGGGATTCATATGTACTGATTTTATTTCATAAGACTCCTAATAGAGTCCATCCTCTCATAAGGAATATTCATATTAGTGCATCTTTTGTGGGCATCATTCCCACTGGGGTTTACTCTTTGATCAAGAGGTTCCCTAGTCAACATATCTTGTGTCATTGTGTTATTGTGTATGAATATCTTTCTATGGTTGGTAATTATATTTCTTATATGGTTTAATGTTGTTGAAGATGATAAAAGCTATAATTATCTAATAACTAATTCACCCCCCCCCCCCTCTCAGTTATCTTGGTATCAGAGTAGCAGGTCCTTGAAAGATAAGTTTAACAGCTTAAGGAGATCCATGGTGAATTTTAGGAAATAAAACCCTAAGTTTGATGGAGTAAATTTTGATAGCTAGAAAGAAAAGATGAAGACATGCCTATTATGTTTAGGACTAGGTTATTGGTTGATTACAAAGAATAATAAGACTATCATTGAAGAGGAAAATCTTGAAACATGTACTATAGAATAGAGAGATCTATTCATGTGTAACATACTTTCAAGAGAAGCACTTTTGATAGCACTACCAGAGAATGAGTACAGTCAGGTAAAATATTTGAAAAAATCTCATGAAATTTGGAATACTTTACACTCTACTTTTGAAGGTGATGAACATGCAAAAAGAGTTAGATTACATAATTGGATATGTGCATTTGAAGATATAAGAATGTTGGAAGATGAATCTGTTACAAGTTATATTGGTAGAATGTCAGAGATCATTTCAGGTATAAAATCTTGTGGAGGAACAAAGATAGAGAATGAAGTGATATGGAAAATTATGAGGAAATTGACTCCTGTATTTAAGCAGACAACACAAATGATTGAACAAGTGATATCTTGTACAACAAAATTTACAAGAGAGACTCTTCTTGGAAGATTGGAAGTAGTAGAAATGAACCTAAGATTATCAGGAGACTTGCCTAGAATGGAGACAACATTCAGTGCTCTTAGTGTTTGCCCTACCTTTTCAAGAAGCATCAGTGTGAGAAGAGATTATGCTGGTAGTAGTAGATCTAGAAATGAAGAAGACAAGAAGATTGAAGAAGGTATTTCCTTGCTTGTGAAAAGAGAACTAGATGGTAAGAAAATTTTTAAATGTTGGACTTGTCAAGAATATGGTCATTTTGCATCTAAATGTCCTAAGAGAGTTAAAAAGTATAGAAGCAATTTTAAACCTAGAAGATCTAAGGAATGTTATTATGCTAATGATGAAGATCTTGAAGCTAGTATAGAAAAAACTTTAAGTGAAAGTGATACTAAAAATAATGATGACATAGGATTTGTAGCAATTAAAGAAGAAAATCCTGAATCTAATGTTAAGGAAGAAAAAGCCTTAGTTTCTCAAGTTGAAAAGAAATCTGATTGGATTATAGATAGTGGTTGTTCACATCATATAACTGGAGATATGAAAAAGTTCATAAAGTTGAATGAATATGATGGTGGAGTAGTTAGAGTTGGAAACAATGCACCTTGTTTGATTAAAGGTATAGGATCTATTACTCTTGATGGAAAGACTAATACTGATGATGTTTATTTTGTGGATGGATTGAAACATAATCTTTTGAGTGTTGGACAGTTAGTTGATAAGGGATATCAAGTTTGGTTTACTGAGAAAACTTGTGTGATAAAGGATAAAGATGGAAATCTGATTGGAACTAGATCTAGAACCAGAGGTATTGTATTTTAGTTGAATCCTACTGAGATGACATGTTTGATTACTAAAATTGATGACAGTTGGTTATGGCATAGAAGGTTTTGTCATATAAACTTTGATAACATTGTGAAAGTAAGTACTACACTTGCAGTAAGAGATTTACCTAGAATTATGAAGCCTACTAACATGATTTGCAAAGAATGTGTAATGGCTAAACAGAAGAGAAATCATTTTCCTATTAAAAAGTTTACATCTACAAAGAAGCTAGAGATTGTTCATACAGATTTGAGTGGTCCTACCATGACTAGAGGATTCTATGGAGAAAGGTATTTTATGATTCTTGTTGATGATTTTACAAGAATGACGTGGATTGCATTTCTTAAAGAAAAATCTGAAGCATTTGATAAGTTTAAGATTGTTAAGAATAAATTTGAGAATGAATCTAGAATGAAGATTAAATGTTTAAGATTTGATAGAGGTGGAGAATTTACTTCTAGAGAGTTTAACAACTTTTGTGAAGAAAATGGCATTAAAAGATAGTATTCAGCCCCTAGAACACTTGAACAAAATGGCATTGCAGAAAGAAGGAACATATCAGTGACTGAAGTAGCAAGAGCTATGTTGTTCGAAAATAATTTGGCAAAGATATTCTGGAGAGAAGCAGTGAACACAGTAGTATATACAATGAACAGAGTACAAATTAGAGCAGACACAGACAAGACACCTTATGAATTATGGTTTGGACATGCACCCTTAGTTAAGTATTTTAGAATTTTTGGAAGCAAATGTTATATAAAGAGAGATGATGATATAGGAAAGTTTGATCCTAGAAGTGATGAAGGTATATTTCTTGGATATTCTTTGAAAAGCAAAGCATATAGATGTTTCAATAAAACAACTAAGACTATTGTTGAGAGCACAAATGTTAAAGTTGATGAAAAGTTCAAATTCAGGAAAGAATGCTTGATTATGAATCTGATGAAGAAGCTCATCCTAAGCCTAATACTGGAACTACTGAATTGTTTTATGAAACTAACAGTGATTTGTTGAATGAAAGCCACAATGAAGTTATTGAAGAACCTGCATCTGAAGAGAGATCTGAGACAGTGACACCTAGCAAGAGTTTGTTAAGGAATCATCCTTTTGAATAGATTATTGGGAGCATCAAAAGAGGAGTTCTTAGTTGAAATAAGGCACAAGAACAGTTATGTTTGATTTCTCAAATTGAACCTAAGACTACTAATGAAGCTTGTGAAGATGAAATTTGGAATAATGTTACGAAAGAAGAACTAGATTAGATTGAAAAGAAAAAGACATGGGAATTGGTCCCTAGACCTAAAGACAAGAATGTTATTGGAACTAAATGGGTATTCAGAAACAAGATGAATGAACAAGGAGAAGTAGTAAGAAACAAAGCAAGATTGGTATGTAAGGGTTACTCACAACAAGAAGGAATTGACTATGAAGAGACTTTTACACCTATTACAAGAATTGAAGTAGTAAGAATGTTTTTGGCATATGCAGCTTACAAGAAATTCAAAGTGTATCAGATGGATGTGAAGTCAACATTTCTGAATGGAGAATTGGAAGAAGTCTACATTGAGTAGCCTAAAGGTTTTCCTTTAACTCAAGAAGGAGACATGGTATGTAAATTAAAGAAATCTTTATATGGACTTAAACAAGCACCTAGAACTTGGTATGCAAGACTAGATAAGTATTTGTTAAAGATGGGATTTATAAAAGGTACAACTGATAGAAATCTTTACACAAAAGAAATTGAAAATGGTTTGTTAGTTATAGTTATTTTTGTTGATGACATTATCTTTGGAGGAGAAGATGAAGCTAGTGACAAATTTGTTGATGAAATGAAGACTGAATTTAAAATGAGTATGATTGGTGAAATGAAATACTTTTTGGGATTACAGATAACACAAAACAATGATGGTATCTTTGTAAGTTAGACAAAGTACCTGAATGACTTCTTGAAAACATTTGGAATGGAGGATTGTAAACTAGTTGGAACACCTATGGTGACCGGACATAAGTTATCTAGCACAGATGAGACTCCTACAGTAGAACAGAAGAAATACAGATCTATGATTGGAGGATTGCAGTATTTGACTCATACAAGACCTGATATAGCACATTCAGTTGGAATTGTAGCAAGATTTCAAGTTGAACCTAGAGAATCACATTATGTAGCAGTAAAGAGGATACTGAGATATTTAAAAGGCACAATGGACTATGGATTATGGTATGAAAAATGTGAAGATTTTACCCTATGTGCATATACAGATGCTGATTGGGGAGGTAGTGTTGATGATAAGAAAAGCACTAGTGGAGGAGCATTTTTCCTTGGAGGAAGATTAGTTTCTTGGCTAAGAAAGAAGTAGAATTGTATCTCACAAAGCATAGCAAAAGCAGAATATGTAGCAGCAGCAAACAATTGTAACCAGATAATTTGGATGAAGCAGATGCTGAAGGATATTGGTATAAAATTTGTTGAACTTGTTGTTATACATTGTGATAACACCAGTATAGTTAGTATGTCTAAGAATCTTGTATTACATTCTAAGACAAAGCATATAGAGATTAAGTATCATGTTGTAAGAGAGAAAGTTGTTGAAAAAGAAGTCAGACTTGAGTACATAAGTACAAAGGAGCAGATAGAACATATATTCACAAAGTCTTTGCCTAAGGATACATTTGAGTATTTGAGAGGTATGCTTGGGGTTATTCCCCAACCTACTTTTGAGAAGTGATGTAGTTGGTTGCATCCCTCCAGTGGTATATGAGCCTTATCTTTCTTCTGGACTGGATGTTTGTACTTCCTCTATGGGGGAGTATGTGTATCTAAGTTGAGTCATGAGGACTCTAGTAAATGTATTTTTTGAAAAGTGTCTTTTGACATTGATTTGTTGTTGAATTAGTGATGGAATTTTTTTCATTGATGTCAATGGGGGAGAAGTATGCATGAAAAACAATGTGAGACATCTGTTGGAGAGAACTGAACAGGATAACGAAGCAAGATTTGATTGATGAAGAGGATTTGAAGAAGCAGTATTGTAGTATTGGATTTTTGGAACATTGGATGTTTTTCATCTATGTTGCCATCAATTCCAATGGGGGAGATTTTTAGGAATGAATGCTAATGTGTTTGGAAGCCATTCTATAGCAATTTTTGTTGCATTCATGACTATGATTGTCATTGATGTCAACACAGTGATTTACTGAAGACTTGCAGAGAAGCAGACAGAGTTTGGATTAGCGCACATGGGTTATTGTAGTTGGAGCTATGCGACATTGAGGATATACTCTTTGATATGTCATATATCTATGGTTAAGAGTGTAGATAGTAATTCATTGATTCATGGAAGTTATGATCATTTTGGTGGAAGTAGTATTCAGGTAGTGTTCCTGAGTAGCAGTTTGTGGTAATCGGATGATATCTCCTAATCAGAATGGAATCTAGTTTTGAAAAGTTAAAGGGAAGTTGGAGACACATTGATAGTGACATGGATGATAGCATAGACTTTTAGGTCACACGAGTGAAGATTTATTGTATTTGGAAGCCGACAGTTTTATGTAATTTTGGTGTAGCGTATGGAAACTTTTATTTTGTAATTGTATGCCGACTCATTTGTAATTATTTGAGTATGGTATAAAGGAAGGAATTTATTTCCTTGTTGATATGGATTTTTAGTGAAGTTTTAGTGATGATGTGTGATGCGGTATGCATGAAGTGAAGAAAAGAGCTAAGTATGAAAGCTGATATGTGAAGGAAGACATGCGAAGTACAGAGATCTGAAATTGAGATCTGATGTAATAGTGAGTGCAGTTTGGCATAGTTAGAGAAGAGGTAACATATTATTCTATTGAGTAATGAAAAGATTATTTAGATAGTGTGTTCAGTGATCTTACTCTAAAGCTGTTTGGGCAATGGGTCCTTCTGTCTTCTATAACTCTTAACCGGGTTAGAATCTTTTAACAAGGATTCAAAATCTCCTAACATGGATTCATATGTACTAAATGTATTTCATAAGACTCCTAACAAATTCCATCCTCTCACAAGGAATATTCATATTAGTGCATCCTTTGTGGGCATCATTCCCACTGAGGTTTACTCTTTGATCAAGAGGTTCCCTAGTCAACATATCTTGTGTCATTGTGTTATTGTGTATGAATATCTTTCTATGGTTGGTAATTATATTTCTTATATGGTTTAATGTTGTTGAAGATGATTAAAGTTATAATTATCCAATAAATGATTCACCCCCCCCCTCTCAGTTATCTTGGTGGACTTTACTTTCTAACAAACATCTCATTAGGAATGCTCGTCCCAGTATACAAAATCTTGTTCTAGCACTGGATAGATCTTATTGGCTCCACTAGTGTTTGCTATGATAGAAAGTCAGTCAAAATATGTCCGCCTGGAGTGCTGAACTTTAGGCCTCATCATCAAAGGAGCTAACATTTCTTTGTCTCTGTATGGTGCAGCCTGGTGTTCTCTACTCATCTCATTCTGCATCCATGACATAGTTGTTGTTAACTATACATCCCCTACACAGAGGAGTGAATTCCACTCTGTGTCATCAGGAACTACTAGGTTATGTAAGTACAATTCACACAATAGGTTTTTTAGAGTCATTGGGGTAGACTGAAAGGCATAGTAAAATTCATGGGGAGTTGATATGGAAGGATTGAGGCCTTCTACAATCCTTGTTAATTTGAAATTAACAAGTTTCTCTTTAAGGAATAATGCATACATTAGTGATGGTGATCTGCATTCCATCAACTCTAGAATTAACCCTGTAATCTGATCAATCCTCCATTTCAATATCTCAATCTCATCTGATTTCTACTCCAACTGAGAATTCTGCTCACTAATGACTCATTTCAATTTTTCCTTTTCTAAATTCCATTGTGTCTTTTCCCATAACAACTACTAGTATAAATTTATGCCTACAGCAAGGGGTGTAGACAAATCTAGTGGGGGTAAAGGTTCCTGATTGAGTATGTCCACCCATCCAAATGGAAAGTGGGGAGTTTTAATTATTTTCTTTGGTGCAGAGGACTTCCCCTTCCACAAAACAATTATCTTTATTACATTGGTTTCCTCACTAACATCAGCTGCCACCTTAGCCAGCGTTTCTAACTTATCCTGACTACTGTGCTAGGGTACTTCTTCAATAATTTCAGTTCCAAAGTCAAAATTTCTTCTGAATTCATACTAATGTCTGGCTTGGCAAAATTATCTTCAAATTTATCTATGTTCTTAGAGTCCTTGTCACTATTAATCAGTATGTAGTTAACTCCAACTCCAGGATTAACCGCTCTTTCTAGACTCTGCTCTCTTAATATAGTGTCACTAGCTACAGGTTGATGAAACAATTCCTCAGAAGAGGAATTTTCCAAAGACTCATTTTCTACAAATTCAAAAGACTCAATGTTAATAATAAGAATAGAAGCTTCAACATCTTTCTCAGAAAGCCTTCTACTTCTCCTCATAGGGGGTATGGATGAGCTCAGAGGACTCTTCTATTTCTTTCTCTTAGTGACTACCTCCTCTACCACTGCTTCAGGAGGGTTCTTAGAATTCTCTTCAGGAGGGTTCTTAGAATTCTCTTCCCTAGGGGAATATAGGGTTTCTTCCACATTATCAGTATTATCACTAGGCTGAGGTTCTAGTATTTCCTCTTTTGGCTCCATTGTTTTACCCTTATCCTTCCTAGATATATACCTAGTCCTTACAGATGGTGAAGATTCAAGAATATTGGGAGCTTCCGTACTTTTTTTTTTCTTCCTCTAAGAAGTAGAGGCTCCAGCACTGAAAATTATTTTTCTAGGTGACCTAGAAATGGAAGAAGAGGCTTCAGGATCATTCTCAATTCTTTGAACAATTTTATGAATCCCAAAGATGTTTTCTCTCTCTGACCAACACCATGACCCCTAGGGCCGACTACACTAGGTTCAACCTCATTCATTTGCAAAAATTCCTCCCATGTCCCAACCTTTTGTCTATTCAACTCCCTTTCTACAATTAATTTTATTAAGCAATGATGTGAAATAGACTGGTTGCTTCCTGACTGGACTAATAAAGTTTGTTTTTTCATAATATTAAATAAGAAGATGGGAAGATTTACCAGTCTGTTGTTGTGCCGAAGATGACTGAGAATTTTGAAATGCAAAGCATACAAGTACTTGTAGCATCCCTCATACGTGAAGTACTGAATAACAAATGTGGCTGGCTAGATGAACTCCAGAGGAAAAGATAATCGCCAAGTTCCTTGCTTCATGTCGACATCTAACCAAGGATCACCGTGCAAAGTGAACTATGCTCTCACTGAATGTAGGTCAAAATCTTTCACCCATTGTTCACCTTCTTGAGGTAAACCAGTCACTTCAACTACTACATCTTCTATGAACTCAATCTTCAAGCCTTTGACTTCTGCAAACCCGTCCTTCAAGGTAGACAAAAATTACAGAGCAACTTCCTCATTAAACCCTTTAAGGCTTAAGAAATAATCCAACCATCCTCTCCTTCTAAATATTTCACAAGTGGATGCATCATTTAACAAAACCCTGTGGTCCACTGGTTCATGCCTTTGAAGGTCACCTCCCATTACTACTCTCAAACAAATTTTGAATTTGCAAAACTACAATTCTCGTAGAGTTCGACAATGGCAAGTTATAGACCTCAATGCATTATGAAACAAAATGTTTTAGAAGAAAAGATGGCGTACAAATTGGAACTTGATTCATAAAATTAAAGATTTTTGCATGAAATCTAATGATACAAGTTTTGCATAACATCTCATAAAAGCTCGCGCGTGCCAAGGCTGCCACCCTGAACATGTCGCAGCATATCATTAGAAGTCAAGATCAATTTTTAATATCTTTAATTCACTTTAAATGTGATGATGCAATCACAAAAGGATAGATCATCAAGTCATGTCCCAGACATAATTCAAACACATGATCTTTAATTTTACATGCTAATTTAAAATTTCAAAAATAGAATAATTCCCCCAACTAAGTAATGGCATGGGTCCCACCAAGCCAAGTTAAGCAAGAGTGAAAAATTAAAACGATAGAAAATCCTAAAAATTAATGAATAAAAATAATATATGTACGAGTATATGTGGCACGAACTTGGAGGTGTTGCAGGAAGAGTTGTTCAAAAACTACACCTGCATATGAAGTGATGGGATGGGGTGGATGGGTGGAAAAAATAGAAGGTGAGATGAAAAATTATTATGGGGAAAGTATTCCACGAAATGTGAAATATTTATTATGGTGATCTTGAATGGAATCAAGAATTGGAAGAATCCTAGGTGGAGGACCCAGATTCTTCGGCTACAGTATCACTTGCTTCAGTTGTGTTCTGGAACTACTTCAGAAACTCATCATGGCTAATAGGTTTGTGGTAAAGTTTCAGACGATGCCCATTGACAAGTAACTTAAATTAAACAGGATCAATGGTTGAAAGTTGTACTGCTCCATTGTCAAATAATGAAATGATCTCATAAGGCCAAAGCCATCTAGTATGAAATTTCCCAAGTGTGTGCTAGTATCTAGAATCATATAACAGTGCCCAATCTCTGACAAAAAATTTCTTATCACGAATGAACTTATCATGCCATTTTTTTCTTTGCTGCTGTATCAACTCTATATTGTGTAGAGAAAACTTCCCATATTCATCCAATCCATTTAATTGCAGTAACCTATCTTATTGTGCTTTGGTGATATCTATATCTAGATCTAAAGCGGTGTGAAGTGTTTAATGTTGGAACTCAATCAGCATAGAGGTGGATTTTCCATATACCAACTCGAAAGGAGTAAACCCTGTGGTGGTTTTCCATGTGGTGCGGTAAGCCCATATGGCTTCAGGAAGGTGGGTAGCCCAATCCTTTTTATGCACAGCTACTATTTTAGTGAGAATGGATTCAATCTCCTGATTTGTGATTTCCACTTGGCCATTGGCCTGAGGATGGTAGGGTGAAGATCTTCCATGACACACCATGTACTCCTGCATCAAATCTGTGATAAGGTTAGAGGTGAATTGTGCCCCTTGATCTGTGACAAATTCCCTTGGTACTCCAAATTTGGTGAATATGCATTCATAAAGAAACTCAACAACTTTGTGATCTCTGGCATGTCTCATAGCTTTGGCTTCAACCCATTTTGTTGCATAATCAGTACATACTAAGATGTAAGACTTCACGTGAGAAGAGGGCTCAATAGGTCCAACAAAGTCAATACCCCACTTGTCAAAGGGTGTGACAACTACCTGCCACTGTAGGGGCATTTCATCAGTCTTTGTAGGACATCCCATATGTTGGCACCTATCACAGTGTCGAGTATGTTTTTCTACATCCTTATGAAAAGTAGGCCAATAATACCCCATTGTCAAGATTTCATAGGCTGTCCTCTTTGTAGAAAAGTGTCCTCCACATGGCTCATCATGGCATGCCCGAAGGATGTCATAAGTTTCATCCTCTCGAATGCATTGCCTTGTGACTTGGTCTGGTCCTATATAAAACATGAAGCCTAATATCTAAGAGAAGTTAAAACTCTTCTCAACTAACAGATGACACTATTTAGGAGAAAAGTGAGGTGGTGTTCTCCCTGTAGCAAGGTAGTTGGCTAAGTCTACATACCATGGATTAAAAGAATCAATAGAAAAAAAGTTCTCATCAGGGAAGCTATCATCAATTATTGCAAGATCATCTGACACTTACATTCATGACAAGAAATCGGCCACATTAGCCTTTCCTGGTTTACCTATGATCTTTACATCAAATTCCTGCATGAGGAGTAACCAGCGTGCTAGTCTACCACTAATGGCAGGTTTATTCATTAAGTATTTGATAGCTGAATGATCAATATAAACAAATACTTCATAGCTTGTGATGTAGTGCCTAAATTTTTTTAGTGCATAAACAACTGCTAACAACTCTTTTTCAGTAATAGTATAATTTAATTTTGCTCCTTGCAAATTTTTACTAATATAGTAAATTGCATGTTTAATAATACCTTCCTTTTGTCCCAGAACTGTGCCAATAGCATAGTCAGATGCATCTGTGTGGATATGGAATGGAATCTTCCAATCAGGTCCTCTAAGAATAGGTGTTGTTGTTAGAACATCTTTCAACTTCTGGAATGATGCTTCACATTCCTCTATCCATGCAAATTCAGCTTCTTTCTTCAACAAATTATATAATGGTGTCGCAAGTTGGATAAAGTCTTTTATGAACCTTCTGTAGTAACCAGCATGGCCAAGGAAACTTTTAACATCCTTCTGCTTAACTGGTGTGGGGAGTGTGTTTATAACTACAATTTTTGTAGGGTCAACCTGAATTCCAAAAGATGAAAGGTAGTGTCCTGGGACTACTCCCTCCTCCATCATCATGTAGCACTTCTCACTATTAAGAGAGAGATTGTAATCTTGACATCTCTTAAGAACCTTTTCCAAGTTTTCTTGTGCTTCTTCAAATGTGGTTCCATGAGTTGTAAAGTCATCCATATAGATTTCAACACAATCAGTAGCAATGTCAAAGAAAATACCCAGCACAACTCTCTAGAAAGTAGTAGGGGTATTACATAATCCAAATGGAAAGATTGAATAAGAAAAGGTTCTTGAAGGGTAGGTAAACGTTGTCTTGTCCTGGTCTTCTAGAGATATTTGTATTTGATTATACCCACTGAAGCCATCTAGAAATGAAAAGTACTTTTTACTCGCAAGATTATCAAGCACTTGGTCAATGAAAGGTAGTAGAAAGTGATCCTTCTTAGTGGCTTTGTTAAGTTCTCTGTAGTCAACACAAACTCTCCACTTTCCTCCTTTCTTTGGAAAAATTACAAGAGGAGAAACCCACTCACTGTCATAAATAGGATAAATGAAACCTGCACTAAGAAGCTTCTGCAACTCAGTCTTAACTATGTCACTTAAAGTAGGGTTAATTCTTCTTTGAGCTTTCCTTACTAGCTTGTATTTTGGGCTTATATATATTCTTTCAGTACAGAGCTTGGGATCTAGCCCTTTCATGTCAGTGTAATCCCATGCAAAGGCTTGCTGACTATCCTATAAAAGCTTGAGAAGACTAGATATCTGAGATTTAGTGAGGTTTTTATTAATATTCAGCTCCTTTTTTGAACCAATTTCAACTCTATTAACTATTTCTAACATCTGGATTTCTGCTATGGATGGAGACTTTATCTCATGGGGTAGCAAGGTGTGAAGATAATCAGGTGCTGTAGGAAGCATAGATGTGGTTTGCTTGGGTAGTATTGTTTGAAGGGAACAATTTGTATCATCACAAGATGACTCCTCAGAACCATATTGATTGGTAAGGATTGCTGCTAGTATATCATCTTCTTCTTGTGATACCATGAATGGATTTCTATCAATGACCATGACTTTTTGCATAGAGTTTACTTCAAGGGGAACATCTCCTAAATTTGGCCAGACAATTTGATCAAGTTCACTTTGGGGTTTTGCTGGAGAATACAGAGTTAACTTCTTGGTATTTATTCCATCTGATATGATTATCTTCCCTAAACAGCATGCAATGCAAGCATCAGCCATGGCTAACCAAGGCCATCCTAGGATTAATGGATATCCTCCTAGGGTGGCTTTGGGTGACAAGACTATAAAATCAGAAGGGTAACCTAAGGAATCCAAAGTAACAACAATATCCTCAACCATACCATTGGGCTTGATTGTGGAATTATCAGCTAACTACAAAATTATTGGTGTGTCCCGCAAACCAATGATACTAAGTTTCAGCAGAACTTCCTTAGTCATAACATTAATAGATGCTCCCAAGTCAATGAGAACATTTTGAATTTGGGTACCATTAATATAGATGGTTACCACTAGACTTCCTAGATCTGAATACTTAGGCATGACAACTTTGCTTAGCATGAGATCATAGAGCTGGCCTAAGACATGGATAGTACCAGGGTCTTTCTTTTTCCTTGCAAGTTTTTTGATACAGGCTTCTTTAATTGCTTTGGTATAGACCAAAATTTCTTTAAGGGAATCTAACAAGGGAATTTGTACTATCATTTGCTTGATCTAATCAATCAAATCAGTGGCTACAAGATTTTCTTTTGGAGGAATGACTTGAGAAAATCTTTGTGGATAAGGAGGATTCTTAGGCATTGGTGCAGTTTGAGCAACATGTGGAACATCAACAGGTTGGTTCACAGGTATATCTTCAGGATCAGCAACTTCGATGATTATAGGCTCCTTGGGTGTAGGCAATATAGTTCCTAATCTAAGATGGATATCATTTACATGCAAGGAATAAGCTTGTTGCTTATTATTAGGATTTGGAGTTGGCTGAGCAGGAAGTTGAGTTGGCTTTTGAGGGTTGCTATTTGCTACAGGAGGCAGTGGCATAATAGCTTGTTGCTGAGGTGGGGGCATTATTGCTTGTTGTTGATTAGGCTGATTGGGTCTCCACTGAGGTTGTGGTTGCTAGGTACCATGAGGTGGCCATTGGCTATTCTGCTGCAGCTGCTAATAGGAATTATACTATTGTTGTTATGGTTTAAATGGTGGTTGTTGCAAATAGGCTTGGTTATAGTATGGTTGTTGATTGGACCAGTTGTGATTCCAATTCTGACCCTGAGGAGCAAAATTTTGGGGGTTTTGGTTTGGCCAATAGCTATTATTATTATAACCAAAATTATTCAGTGGGTCTGGAGGCATACCTTGTCTCTGAGCCCATGGATGCCTTTGAGCAACATAGAAAAATTCTCCATTCTTCTCATCTATGGCTTTGAACTCGGTGGGCATTGGGCTAATGTCCACAGATGCAACTATCTTACATTTGCAGTTTCTCTTCTTCTCTTTGCAATGAGAATAGAATTCAGCAAGCATAGCATCTGACTCTTCCTTCTTCCTCCTCACTTGCATACTATCCAGCTAAGTGGCGACATCATTAATGATGTCTTGCTTGAAGTCAAATAGAAAATTAGACAACTCCACTTTGGATACTCCTGAACCACCATTGGACTTATATGGTAGGTCTCTAAGTCCCCTACCCTTCTTCAAAGTGGCCCTTGAATAATTTTGACATATATTCTTTATGTCAACCCAACCTTTTTGTGTGATATCTCCTCCTACCATTAGGTCTAGAGCCTCAATACTTCCATCATTTACACCTTTTAGGAAGAGGTGTTTCTGAGATGCCTCATTTAGCCAGTGCTATGTATTACACTGCAGGTTGAACATAAATCTGGATACATAATCCTCCAAGGTTTCATCCTCCTTCTGAGACATTTTAAAAATGTCATAACCTTTCAAATCTTGACCTCTATAGTACTCTTTGTACTTCAAAAGAAATATCATGTGCATGGCATTCCAATCTGCTATAGCATTAACACCTAACCCCATGAACCATCTCAAGGAAGCTTCTTTTAGAGTTGATGGAAACAACTTTAGCTTGTGGGCATCAGTGGTATAGTCATAACTCTGGCAAAGAATATCAAATTTGAAGAGGAAGGTCTCAGGGTCCTCTGTAAGGAGGCCATAAAATTTGGGAAGTGCAACAGTAGGTATATTCTTCAAATTTTGGTTACCTTGTTGTTGAGGTATAGGAAAAGGAAAGGGATCCTGAGCAACCATTCTGGGAGGAGGACCTGGTGATGGTGGCTGATATATAATAAGAGCAAGTGGGTTATCTTGGTATTTAGGTTTAGTAAATTGGTCATTCAAATGAAGTGATTCCTCAGATGATGAAGAGGAAATGTATTCCTGAGCATCAGCAAATGGATTTTCAAAGGGTTCTTCTTCTTCATTCTCACTTTGAGGTTCTTCAACTTGAGGATTAAATAAATCAAATGGCTCCCCTTGGTAGTTACGGGGAAGAAATCTCTCAGGGTGATCTCTCCTTCTATGCATAAAAATGCTTACTTAAGTACTAGATTTAAACCAAGACTACAACTAGAAGGATAAGTTTGAATTAACATCACCCCTGGAAATGGTGCCAAAAATGCTTGGCCAAACAATAGTATCAGAAACCTAGAGCAATGGACTGCCTATTTCAGGATTGGACACCCCAAATGATTCCTAAATGCATTATTTGGTCTCATTTAATTATTGACCAGGGATGTAAACTTGGATTGGTATTTGCAAAGTATATGCTTCAAACCTCTTCTTTCTAAGTCTATCTAAGGAATTCAAATGCTTATGCTTTAGGAAAACTTATACTAAAATTGGTAAGCAAATGTATTCTAATCAAAGCAAGAAATCATAGTTAGGAACTACTCCAACTGACTGTGCTATAGGAACAAGCTACTAATTCTAATATTAGTAGCTACAGGAACAATAGAGTTCTAATACATATAAATGAATAGGAAAATGAACTCTACACTAACAAAACAATTCACTCATCAAGTGGGCCCCCTTGAATGAGTGAATGATAAGTGTTATACAATAATTTTGCAACCTTATTTCAAGCTCTCTTGGTCTTGATAACTTAGTATAACATGGGAATCATCTCCAGGTTGTGGGACCTATGCTAACTGAGATGAGACCTCCAAGTTCTAGGATAGTTCCTCTTGGATAATCAGTTTAATTTTCTTCTTGACATGAAAGTAAACTCTTGAGGGAAAAGGGATAGAAGGAATGCATGAAAGGGAAATGACTGAAAGAAAACTACCTACTAGGTGATACACTGAAATGGAATGAACACAATACACTGACCAAACTAGCATGAAAGCTCTTAGATCTAATAGAACACAATCTTTCTAAACAGGCTTGCATAAGTGTTTCACAAAGAGGTCTGAACAAAAGACACAGACTATGACCTGCAAGCAAACGTTCTTTTTAGCAAAAGGGCACAGGAATGAGACAGAATGATAGGGGATTGAAGTATACCCACAAACTCACTCAAATCAAATCAGACATGATAGTACACAAATGAGCTAAAAGAAAGAAGGGCTTTGGAACTCTAAGATTTCTCTAACAAAGCCAGTATATTATACTCAATAAGAGAAATACAAACAAGGGAAAGACCAAAGGGTAAAAAAAATGCCACGGATAGCCTTTATTGAATTTGAGATTTCAATGAAAGATTACAAACTGTAAGAGCTAGAGGGCAGAACAAATGCCTCAGATAACTCCTAAGAAAGAAAACTCTTTTTTACAAAATGTAAACTCTCTACTCTAAAAGCCCCAAAAAACTATTATATACATTTCCTTTTTTGCACACAGGCAGGAGCAAAATATCTAATTAGGGTTACATAGATTTTCATAGAATAATAGAAAACCCTAATTCTATCTTTTCTAATCATAATTGCATCTTTGAAAATATCCTGATCGATCAGATATCTATTTTCATGTCCACTTCATCACCATAATTGTCTTTGAGAAGGTCGGCCGATCCATCTACCTCTCTGCAAGTCAAGGCTACAATGAATGTTCAAATCTAATCCTCACAGGTATTTGAATTTAAAATTATAAATGGTCACAGGTGGTGCCAAGCTTATACATCCATCAATGGCTGGTATTTAAACTTTGATCTCTCTTTTAAAACAGGGTTGTAGATCCTTCAATTTTACTTGGGCACCGCTTCTGTCCTTAACCCTAACTCTACATTCACCTTAGGTTCTCTTTTCCCTTTAGTCGCTGAATCTCCTAAAGTCTTCAGAATATTCCTTCTACATTACGAGATTGCCCAACTAAAGAGAACCTCATAATCACTAGATAGAAAAGAATATTCCCCTTTTATTGAGCGATCACCTGACTAAGCTCACAAACTTGGGCCCATCCTGCCACCTATCACTCTTTCACTGGCCTTCAACCACCTCATCAGCTTTGACAACTACCAACTATTCTGACATAGCTCACCTATAATTGACCACTAGAGATCTAGAGATCATGCGACTACATACAACTCCAAGTCTCGTGATAATTTTTTGACCTTGGGTTTGATCATGAGATCACCCGACTGAAGGAAAATCTCATATTTAACCTTTGCTTTTAAATCCAAAGATCTAGCGACTAGCCCTCAATCTCTAAATCACCAGACATCCTAGTTCCTTTCTTGTTATGAGATCACCTGACTAAGGAAAATCTCATAATCACTGGATAAACTGGAATATTCATTTCTCATTACGAGTTCTAGAGACTGAGCCTTAGTCACTGAATCGCTGAAAGATTTTCTAGAGATCTAGCGACAACACTTCATTGAATAAACTTAACCTCTCCAAAGACTTAACTGTCAACTATTTGGAGATCACACAACTAAGGGAAACTTAACCACCCATCAGGTCACTGAATGCTAAGGACTTGACCGCTAGGAATAAGAGATCTTGTGAACACATAGTCACCTAGTCACCGAATAAAAATTTAACCATCCCAAAACTGGAGATCTAGCGACTGTTCAACTTAAATCAATTCACCCTTGACCAGGGTATATCTGGTGAATTTCTGACTGAAACAATCTCAGAGTCACGTGAACTTTCGCTAACCTTGAGTTAACTCATGAGACTCCCCGACTGAAGGAAATCTAACCTAGCTTTAACCTCTGCCTTTAATCAAGTGATCACGCGACTATGCCTTCAATCCCCAAGTCACCTAATCATTTGGAATATTCTCTTTCTATCCTGAGATCACCTGACTAAGGCAAATCTCATAATCGCTTGATAAAAAAGAATATTCTCCATGGGTCTCGCGACCAAGAGACTAAGCTTATAAAGCCTAGGCCCACCAGAGACACGTGAAACCTTGTCATTTTTTATTGTCTTTACCTTGAGCTGACCACCTTTAATCAAGATTATATCTAGCGACCTCCCGACTGAAGAAAATGCTAAGTCTCACAATATTTTCATAACCATGGGTCTAATCATGACACTACCCGACTGAAGGGAAATTGCTGAATCACTAAATGAAAAAGGAATATGTCATCTGATCCAGAGATCTCACGAACAAAGGAGATCACAGGGTCAGGAGATAGAAAGGAATATTTTGCTGAGCTTAAGAGATCTCATGACTAACCTTAACATGGAAAAGTGCACATGGGAAAAGGAGACTTAAGTGGCCGAAAAAGGTAACAGCAAATTAGAAAGGCCATAGGGTTTTTTACCTCCAACAGTCATATTTTCAAATTTGAGGGCTTGTAACCAAAATTGAATGGATAGGAAATTTTGGGTAACATTTTGGCAATTTTTGTTGGATGTCAGCCTGGTAGACATTAGATCAGTGGCCTAAGATGCAATTCATTGGGCATGGATTCATCTTCTTGAACTTAAAACTTTAACAGATAGATAGACCTGGAACTGGGAGGAACAAAGAAAATGTGCACGAGCACTTCTTGAAAAGCAGAAAAAGTTAACCTAGAAAGCAGGGACAGAAAAGAAAGGAAACATATTTATAGAGATTTACAAGGAAGGATTAACCTCAAAACAAGGCTTCAAATGGAATCCATTAACTGATATAGGCAAGGCATCTCCTTCAAGAGTTGATAGCTAAAACGCATTAGGCCCCTTGCATTCTGTAATAACAAGTGGTCTACCCCAGAAGGAATCAAACTTTGTATGTTTGTCAGGCTTTGATTTGAACTCATCCCAATTGAGGACTATATCTCCAATCTTGAAATTTCTAGCCCTGGCTCTTTTATCAAAACTTTTCTTTGTTTGTATCTGATGGGACTCCATATCTTTCATGGATTTATCTCTGAGTTCTTCTAACTCTATCAGCTGAGCATACCTAATTTGTAAGGGATCTCCTTCTTCAAATAGGACATATTGAGTGGCCAAGTCCAAAGTAGGCAATTCAGTTGAAATGGATAACTTAGCTTCTCTTCCATATACTAACACATAAGGAGAATTCCCAATGATCTTCTTTGGGGTTATCCTATTTAACCATAAGGCATATTTTAATTTAGTATGCCAATTCCTTTGGTTATCCTGTAGAGTCTTCTTGATTATCCTAATCAAGTTCTTGTTAGTTGATTCTACCAAACCATTTCCCTAAGGGTAGTAATTTGAGCTTGTATTCAGATAAATACCATTTCTAATTGCCCATTCTGAGATTTTAAGGCCTGTGAATACCAATGCATTATTTGATATTATAGAGTCTGGAGTGTCGAATCTATGAATTATATCATCATAAAAACTTAAGACAACACTCTCGTTTGCTTCTTTCAAGGAAACTACCTCTGTCCATCTAATGAAATAATCTATTGTAGTGATTATCCACTTGTGGCCTGCACTAGATGGAGGATTAATCATGCCAATAAAGTCTATGCCCCATCTCATGAAAGGTTGTTCTGTTCTAATTGGCTGAAGGGGCAGAGCTGCAAGCCTTTCTTTTCCTACAAACATGGCACATTTGATGCATTTTCTCACATAATCATGACTATCCTTGAAGATAGATGGCCAATAGTATCCGACCCTCATGATTTTAAAAGCAGTGGTCCTAGGAGAAAAGTGACCTCCAGAAGGTCCATCATGAAATTCAAATAGGGCATCAACTATCTTTTTTGGATCAATACATCTCAAAAAGACACCATTGTGATCCTTTCTAAATAGAATTTCATCTATCAGGACAAAGGGAACAGATTGTAATCTATAATATCTTCTTTTTGCTGAAGCTAGGTCTGTAGAACATTGTCCTGTCTTCAAAAAATGAATCATGTTAGGCAACCAACCTTCTGCCTTGGCATGTTCTTCTATAGAGTGCATGACTAGAGATGTATCTATTTTCTCTAACTCCTTTGAATTTTTATCCTTTGCCAAATGTTCACAAAGACCTCTTCCTGTAACCAGCTTGGTGATTTGGATATCAATGTCATACTCCATCACTTTGGTAATCTAACCAGCTCTTTTCTCATTTAGGTCCTTGGAAAGCAAAAATTCTTTGACACTTGGATGAGTAACCTTCAAATGTACCTTGCTATGGGTCAATAGATATTTGAACCTTTTAAAACTTTTTACCATAGAAAGTACATGTTTTCCCACAAAAGAGTATCTCTGTTCATACTCTTCTAAACCTTTACTGAAGAAAGCAATAGGCTATTCTAATCCATCTGAATTTTCTTGAGTCAGCATAGTAGATATAGCATCATGACCTCCATAAGTATAAAGGATAAAATCCTTACTAAAATTTTGGTTTAATAGAGTAGGATCTTTTATCAGGGCTTCTTTAATAGCTTGGAAATTGGCTTTCCTTTCTTTAGTCCAGTTGAAGGCTGAACCCTTCTTTAACATGGTTGTCAAAGGCTCTCAGTAAATCAGCAATATTAGGCAAGAAATTCCTAACAAAATTAATCCTTCCTATGAAAGATTGAAGGCTTTTCTTATGATGTGGCAAGGGTAGCTCTAGGATGGTTGCAATCCTTTCAAGATCTACTATGATTCCTTCTTTAGACACTATATATCCTAACAATTTCCCCTCATGAACTGCAAACACACATTTCTTGGGATTAAGAGATATCCCAAACTCTCTACACCTTTCAAAGATCTTCCTTAGGTGTTTGATATGATATGCTGCATGTTTAGAATAGATAGTTATAATGTCTAAGTAGACCAGTACAAACTTGTACATGAGGCTTTTAAAGGCCATATCCATTGCCTTTTGAAAAGTAGCACCTGCATTTGACAAACCAAAGGGCATCTTTTGATAATCCATGGCTCCCCACTTGGTTGTAAATGTAGTCTTGTATTGATCCTCTTCATTAATTAGGGTCTGATTGTATCCTAAATAGCCATCCAATAATGAAAATCTCTCAAATCCAGAGACACATTGTAAGATTTTTTCCGTAGAGAGTAATGGATGGTGATCTTTTAAAGAGGCTCTGTTGAGATCCCTGAAGTCAACACATAACCTCAACTCCCCATTCTTCTTCCTTATAGGAACAAGGTCAGAAACCCAACTAGTATGCTTGATGGGGTAGATGATACCACTTTCTATTAATTTGAGCACTTCTTTATGCATAAGTGGCTCAAGCTTGGGATTAACAGGCCTTTGTTTTTGCCTTACTGGCTTAGCATTAGGCTCTAGTTCAATAGTGTGCTAAGCAAGGGCTGGATTAAAACCTTTGAGGTCTTCATATTGCCATGCAAATATATCATTGAACTCTTTGAATAATTGGGTATAAGCCTGCTTCTCCAAATCAGTATTTACTTTTCCAAATTGTAAGCTTTTACCTGGTTCCAAATCTAATTCAACACAATGTTCCTGTTGAACTACCAGGCTAGCTTTGTTCTTCTTAACCTGATCATCCTTGTTGAAGATAGTTTCTAAGGTGACAAGACCTCTAGGTATCTTATTAGACTTAAGTTTTATTACTTGGTCACCATAGTTCTACAATAGTCTATCTTGGTTATGCTCTAAGAAGACATCTTCTTCAAACAAGAATTGTAGAATTTTCTCATAATTTTCAAACACTTGCCAATTGACATTGTTATCAGGGATATAAGGTCTAATAATTACTTTGATATGATGTTGGGTCTCCTCCTTTGAAATACTATTAGGAATGTCATACTGAGATCCAACAGCAACTAATATATCTGCATTTTGATTTAGCTTCCTAGGGATGGCAACAATATTGAAAGCACAAAAGTCTTCAATTGCATCCCAAACTCTATGTTTATATGCTTTCATGGTGTCATTTTTGGTTGCATTTATCTGTCTCACTTGGATAACCACTAACTCACTATCACCATAAACTTTTAGGGCCTTGAGCCCTCTTTTTCTAGCCCACTCTAGTCCATTCACCAGACTTTCATACTCTGTAGTGTTGGTAGTGCAGGAGAAATTGAATCTGAAAGCTGTGTAATATCTTTCTCCTTTTGGGGATACTAACATAGCACCACCACTAGAACTGTGTCTACTTCTAGCTCCATCAAAAAACATTTTCCAAACCTGGTTGCTTTGATCCTCTAAATCAGTATCCTCTTTGAGAAGGTTTGGCTCTATGGATCCACTTTCTTGTATCAAATAGCTTCCCAAACTAGCATCCCAAATACCATTTTCTTGGGCTTCTGAAGCCTTTTCTAATTCTAATTCATCTAGTAAAATATCAGGGATACTTTCTATCTTAGTGTTTGCTTCTCTGATAGTTGGGAATTCATTGTTATCAAATGCAAGGTAGCTTGCATTGATGACATTGGACACATATGGTTCTATATGGTGTGCTACCAATGATTCAGATTTGATGGTGACCTTGGTACCATATCTTGTGTGAAAAATCATGTGAGACCAGTCAAAAAAAAGGTATCCTCCTATCTTGGCTGTAAACTCCCTTGACAAAAATATGGCAAATAAAGCAAGGAGATCTATGATATATATATATATATATATATATATATATATATATATATATATATATATATATATATATATATATATATATATATATATCAAGTAGGATGGAGAAATTAGGGCTTGCATGAAAGATTAGACCAATATCCTTAGCCACACCTATAGTGTTAACTAAGGAACCATCAAGTTGTGTAACCCTCTTTTGGAAGGGTTCATATTTTAGTCCTAATTGGTCAGCCACCTTTTTGGGCATTACAGTACTAGTAGCTCCACTATCTACCATGCAGTTATGTACTAAGGATTTTCCAATAATTAAAGATACATAAAAGGGAGGGGTTTTTGAGTTCCTACCTTGAATGGTATTGGCTTTGGAGTTTCAACTTGGAGCCTCCTTTTCTTGATCAATGTTGACCAACACTGGCTTTGTAGTCTCTTTTGTAGGATGATGAGTTGTTACTTCAGTCATGGCTTTCTTCAAAATCTCATGTTGTCTTGGAATAGCCAAAGAGTCCCACATAGACATAGTAACATTCACCTTCTTCATGTTGTCTACAATGTTGAAAGGTGTCACAGTATGTACTCTTTGTTGTGCTTTTACTATGATAGGCTCCACTTCTTTGGAAGTTTGGGCTTCTTTTCTTGTAATGACAGGAGCCTTCTTAAATATTATGGGAGTAGCTTGCTACAGTGGTTCTGCAAATGTAGTAGCTTTAGTCCTAGAATCTACTCTCTCCATGTCTTGAGCTCTTCTCTTTAACCTTGTGTTGGCAGCAATGGAAAATTCACCATTGACTCCATTGAAGTCTTGTTTCTCCCAATTGAAAAGAGTAGCCTCATCAACTTGTGATTCTTGTTGAGGAATTGATCCACTGGAAGAGGCCTCTGATTGAGTATGTGAGGCATTCTGAACCATAACATCTTGGTTCATCCATCCATTTGAACATGTAGCCTGATTGTGAGGCTGATTATAAGGGAAACACCATTCATTGTCCAAAGGCATATTATTTTGACTAGGAACAATGTCCCTAACTAGATTTGCAGAATTAAGAGGTGCAGGGTTATATGGTTGGAATGGTCTTTGATTAAAATTTTGCTTTTGGTAAGCTCCTTGATAACCTCCTTGGTATGGTGGCCTATTTTGCTAATAAGGCTTTCCTTGATTCTGATATTATTGATTAGGACCTTGGCCTTGTGGCTGAAAAGGGGGTCTAATTCCTTGACCTTGCTTCTTTAGATTTGTAACCTCTTTAGTTAAAGTCTGCAGCAAATTTTTCATTTCTTGCTGAATACTTTGCTGACTATTCTTCATCTCTTGCAGTTCTTGAGAAAAACTTACCTTTAACTCCTAACTGCTTGTACTAGCCTGAGGTGCTAATATGGTGGGAATAGGGGTAAATGAAAGAATTTGTAGAGGTGTAGTGGGATGAAGGCTAGGAAAGATGGACATGGGTGGCCTTCTTGCTATCATGCCTACCTGGATTAAACAATTTTTAGCTCTAACAACTATGTCAAAAGCTTGGGCTAAAGAGGTACCACCCATGGATTAGATCATGATAGAGATTTGACCATTCAAGATTTGCAAGAAGTATAGGAAAGCATGATCATTTGATGGCCTCATCGAGATTGGAATTCTATTCCATGTCTTAAGGAATATATTGTTATAATCTGTCATTTGTTCTTGAGGGTCTCTTTTAATGGTTGTCAACTGCTCAACCAAAGATAAGTTGTTTGATTTATCTTCAAAATTTTTACTCAATGCATCCCCTAATCCATCCCATGAATTAATGGAACCAACAGTTAAAGTTCTAAACCATTCAAGAGCCTTACCCTTGAGAGAGGCTACTAATAACTTAGTGGCCACATCTTCTTGAGTGATATTATGTATGCTGCAAATAGTGGTCACATCTCTAATGTGTTCAAAAGTTGTTTTTCCTTTGCCTGTGAAATTAGGTAGACTCTTTAGTGCCAGCAAAGGCACATCATGATGTTCAACAAAGTTCAATGGACTTCCCTGGTTGAAGGGTGCAAAAGCAAACTGCCTAGCCATTGTAGGAGCTGAAATTTGCTAGGTAGTAACTGTGTGAGTTGTATTTGATGTTGGATTTGAATCTTCTTCTAGATCTCTGGTTAGAGATCTTCCTCTTCTTCTGAGATGAAAGGGAAAAGGTCTCCTTTCTAAAGTATCAGGTGGTGTAGACTGTACTCTCCTTATAGGGGATGTTCTTTGGGTTGATCTACCTTTGTAGCTTCTTTTTAAGGGAAACTCTAAAAATTCAGTGGGCTTTGAGCTCCTAGTCTCAATCTTTCTCATAAACTTTGAACAAGGTTAGTTTGAATCTATGAAATTAGTAGAGTCGCCAAATATACTTGATAGAAAAACTTCTAAAAGTTTATATTATGCAATCAGTATATCAGAGATAACATAACCTATAAAGATGAACTTCTTCTGAGGTCCCACCGAGCGTGCCAAAATTGTTATATTCTAAGTTTGTACCCTTATTTCAAGCTCTCTTGGTCTTGATAACTTAGTATAACATAGGTCTCATCTTAGTTAGCATAGGTCCCACAACCTGGAGATGATTCCCATGTTATACTAAGTTATCAAGACCAAGAGAGCTTGAAACAAGGGTGCAAAATTAGTGTATAACAATAAGTAAAATCAAGATGAAAACTTAAACTAAACATTCTATTCATCCATAAAATGATTACACTTGATTGAAATAGTATGCAAGAGTTCTATTAAAAACCAATTTGTTTGACTAACTCCAAAAGAGTCACAACAGTCGATTATTTAAAAGGAAGCTACAACTATCTCCTAAATCTACGATCACTTCATAAATGAGGATCGGTTACAACTCATAAAGTTTCACAATAGAAACATTATTGACCATGAATAATCCCAAAATATAGTGCACACTAAATCTATGCGTTGCATGCAATAGAAAGTATTGACTTGCTTGCGGAGATTCTATAATCTACGGTTGGCTTTGATGACTCCCGCGCCAGAATGTTGGTCCTTGAATATCCACGGTCAACTCCTGCAAAATAATCAATGTGCACATATCCAACCATATACATATATATCCACATCATCAATATTAGGAAAAGGTGTAAGTCTTAATTATCACTCTTGCAAATCCTACGGCTATAGGACGTAACTACCCAAAACATAGCTTAGGCGAGAAAACATCCATTAACATGTATAGCTATTATATTCACCATTCCTATCCATGAATTTAAGAAGATATTATGTCTTTAGAAGTATCCACATTTCCATCTTATGTTCACACACACATATATAACATATACATAGAAACCATAAGTTCATATGCTTAAAACCATAAATTCATGTCTATGTGCAATCAACTTGTTCTATAAAGAGGATAAAAAGCAGTGAGAAAGATGGCTATTTTAGAAGCCCATCAGTTCCATTGACCTTCCACTTCCTAAGTAAGACCATGACCTCCCTCCCATTCTTCCCAATGATTCTATCCAAAGTCAAGAGAAAAACACCCTTAAAATGGATTCCAATGATCCCCTTCCAATTCAAGATCAAATTATTCCTCCACCTTCATGTCTACCACAAGATCCCATCATCCCTCCAGATCCTCATCAAGATCCCTTCATCTCTTCATTTTCTTATCCTAATCCTCCAAATCTCCTACAAGATCCTATCATGTCAAATGATCCTATCACTACTCCTATTTCATCATAGGATCCCATTACTCCTCTTGATCCCCCTTATGATTTGAACACATTTTTCCAAGATTTTCATGAACCTCTTACACCTCAAACCTGTTCCTCCAATTTCATCTATTTTGGTTCACTTCATGATTCTATTACTTCTTCCCTATTATATCCACCTCGAAATGGACTTGTGTCTTATAGAAAGAATTCCACTAGTCAAAATAATTATCAAGTCAAAGAGTTAAGCATCCATGAACAAGGTACATTAAAACCCTCTCATGTCAAAGAAAATTTTAAAGGTCATGGCCTCAATTATAAATCATATTCTCAATATGTTGGTATCCCTTCCAAATCCAAATCCAAATGTATATGTATTCTAATGGTCATGGCCTAAATTATAAAGATCACTCTCATGGAGTTGGTATCCCTTCAAAACCTAAATCCAAACGTATACCTCCTCCTTCACCCCTTCCATCCATATTAGGTCCATATATTCCTCCATCCACTAGTTCACAATCCACTTACCATTTCTCACATGCAAGTCAAAAAAGCCACGCATCTTGGAGAACCATTCACCCATCCAAAGGGTCTCCATAAAATTAATATTCATCCATGAATCACATTCATTTTCCATGCAATTTGGATGCCAAGCATAAAGCTCATAAGTCAAAAATCCATCTATAGTCAATGATCAACATGTCCAGTCTAATCGACATGTAAAAATAAAGCAAAATATGATCCAAAAAGAAAAAATAAATATACAAAAGGTAAAAAAAAAGGCCCATTAAGAAAAAGAAAATTTAAAAGCAATATGGGTTCCTAAATCCCTTTTTCAAGCAATGCATTCAAAGGACCCACAAAACAATGAAAAATCAAAGTCCATGTGGATTCCTAAGAAGCTTATTGAAGCACAAAGTCCAAAAGAAAAATACAAGTTAGCATCCAAAATTGCTAACCCTCCATTTAAAATCCTCCCACCTTCCATATCCATTTTGGTTCCCTATCTCCCAAAATCCATATACATTCCTTTTTCATATCCAAAATTTCATTTTCCTCCATCACTCCATCACCCCTCAAGGTGTGTACCAATGTTGTTCTTGCCTCCATTTATCCACTCAAAATAAATCCTTCTTACACTCCCTCCATTATCCAACACCTATTTTTTGGCCCTTCATTCAGCCTATCCAACATTCAACCTATCCAACCCTTTTCTTAAATCCTTCCCCTATCCTATCCAATCATCCATTTTATATCCCTTTTTTGTTACCCTACCAACATCTTTGATCATACTATCATAGTCATGGTCTATCATTGCATACTTTTCAAGAGCACCATTCAAAAAGAAAGATGCTTGATTTCCTTGTCCATTTCATGTCATGCATCCATTATCTTCCTAAAAGTTGAAAAAAATAGCAAAACAATTGACAATTGAAAAAAAATGCAAAAAAAAAAAGAGAAAAAAGGAAAAAAACAAAAAAGTAAAAAAAATCATTGTCTTGATCAAAAAAACTTGGATAATAGGCATCTTTGTAACACAAAAAAATAGTAAAGAGAAATAATTTTGTCCAATAGTAAAAACCTAGCAAACAGGCACTTTGGACAAGTACCATGATGAAATCCTAGAAAATAGGTGCTTTGGGTAAGTACCCTGATGAAAACCTGGCAAACAAGCATCATGCATAATTTATGAACTTCTTGCATTCTATACTTGGGGGAAGGTTTCACCCATATTTTCCTATTATCCCTTTTATTTCCTCCATTATCTTGTGCATGTCATATCTCTTATCCTATCGACATCCATATCTCCTTTCTCCCAACTTTGATCTTTACAAAGGCTAGGGATCTTCCTAGAAGCATCACATGCCCCATCTTCTTTACATTCCCTACATCCCTTTGGTCTATATTGCCTATCTTATCACAACATTTGGTCCACATTTCCTATATTATTGCAGCCATTAATGCATATCCATTACCCTTGTCCAGTATTGATCTTTCTCATCCTATTTATATCATGCTTATCTTATCCACGTCCTATCATTATCCTATTCAAATCTCTATATTCATCTTGATGTAAAATTAGTACATAAAATGAAACACATGTTTTGAAAAAGCATCTTAACATGTCCATTCTTATGCATCGTATGCCATCTAGTGCACCATATCATTACCCTGTCATCATAATGTCCAATCTATCAGCTTGGTGAAAACATGTTATCCCATTCTATGGATAGTACTTGGCATTTATAGATCTTCAAGACATTCTAAGTGACCTTTAGCCTTCATCCATTTACCAGTCATCCATTAATCTATTCACAATATCCCTTCCTTGCCAAGCATTAGGGAAATTTAGTACATCTTGCAGTATGTAAATATTAAAGTCGTAAAAAAATCCAAAAAAAAATCAAATATGATCCTTAAAAAATCATTAAAAAATTGAATATGATCCTGAGAAAAGACTATAAAAGTAAAATACGACCCCAAAAAAATCCTCAAAAGTGTAAAATGTCCTGAAGAAAGCACAAAAAAAATATTTCAATATCCTAAAAATTAGAGAATCCTTCAAAATCAGCAATAAACATGTACATAATATTTTTCATGTCATAAATAAATTGTCCCTTGTGACAAGGAGAACATTTGAGCAGACACAATCTAAAGACTTGTCAAACATTGTGCTTAACAAAATCAAGCATCAACAGAAAAACTATCTAATCAAGTCATAAATCAATCAGATCAACTTGTCCAATCATTCAAATAAAAATCAATTTGTCCTTTATCAATCATCATGTGTCTTATACATGGTGTGGTATACTCGAAACCATATGTTATTAGTCTTATATAGGGTACTTCATGCCTGAAACCAAATACTATCATCATTACCAAACAAACTATCAACTTTGACAACAAGATCAAAATGGTTGTTGGTTTTCTTGGTCCAATAAGTCTTATTTTTATTGAATTATCTTTGTTCGTGTTCCAATGCTACTCAAGGATATCACTAAGTGATGAGAGTGGCCAGGATGGTTCATGATCCTTTTTTCTTCTTCTATTTGTGGGGTGTTTTCATAAATTTATAGGCCATATATGTCAAATCCTTCAGGATGGATGGAAACATTCCTTATTTGCAATGTGTTTGTTTTATTCAAAGGGATTTTACTATCATCATAGATTTCTATGTCATGGTGTGATGCATTTTTTTTCCATATTAAATAAAGCTCTCATGGCAAAAGTGCACTTATGAGAAAAATTTCATCATTACTAACTGTTGTCACAAAAGTTTGCACCCATGTTTAGGTGATGGCTAGTGACCTAAACAACCTTGTAAAACATGGAAACAACCTCCCAAGTGTGGAAATTGACCAATGAGTTTGAATCTTTGGAGAATGTCAGCTTCCTTATAATTAGGGTATATCTAAAAACTATTGACTTGAAGGCAAAAGGGAAGAAGGATAAATGAAATGGAAAAGGTGATGCACCAAATTGAATGTTTTGATTTCCTCCTTTGCCTATAACTACACTTAAACTCAACAAAATCAAACAAATACATAATACAAATATTTATCAACCTCAATCAAGCATGAAGGAGAGAGATTGAATCTAATCTTACAAGGAATGAAAAAATTCACTAAATAAGATAGATCAATCAAGTTCACACAATCATAAGAGACTTCAGATGATGAAATACAAGTGAATATGAAGGAAAGATGCACTAAATATTCACAATTCAAGATAGATAAATAATGACTTCATTAAATTCATACAAGGGTTTCTTACAATTGTAGAGAAAATAAATTCTACTAAAGAAATAGGAGAAGATCCTAAAAAATATTTACAAACTTGCCTTTATAAATTAGGCATAACTCTGATTTACATTTGAGAATTAAAACCCTAAATAGGGTTGAGTTAAAGAAAGGATAGATCATACTATCCCTACAACTTGATCTCAAAAAATATCAGATAAAATATAATCCTCTCCAAGTAAGTCCTCCAAAAGTGATAGGAAGAAGCCAAAAAAATCCCCTGTAGTCAATAAAAATGAACCCATCCAATCTGCAAGAAAGAATATCTTCCTGAGGCTTGCAAATATCCATGTAGATGGCACCCAAAAATATTTCATTGAATTCATTTACAATAATGCTACTGCATTGTTTTGCAGGTCAAAGGATTTGTGATGAAGGGTGCTCCCCTTAATACCACAAACACATAACAGAAACAGAGAAACAACAACAATTTGCAAGAACATAAAATGGGCTTCTTATTATCTCCACAAATGTGGAATTACAAATTTTAGAATTACAATATGCAAAGCCACATGGGCATCTTCCTTACAATATTTTGAGGGACAAAGCCCCAAATGATTACCCAAAACTACTCTGAACTGCTCCGAACTGCCCTAGACAACACTACAGGACTTCTTTATATAGGCAATTTCCACCGCCTGAGAAGGTTCCAAAAATTTAGCCGTAAGGGCTGACCAAACTTAGAATTATTTTATTTTTCATTTTATTACATCATAGTCGGCTCAAAATAACTTTTGAAATCCAAACAGAATTTTCAAGAAAAATTATTTTCTGCCATTTCAGGTGGCCCGACTTCTGGAGACCATAAGTCATCACCCATTGACCCGATTGACTATTATGACCCCATTTCAGAAACGGCGTGAAGAGCTCTACAACATTTGAAATTAAAAAATTTCAATCAGCTGAAGTTTTGACCTCATCCGGGGCCTCTAAAGTCTTAAAAACTGAGTTTGAATTTTCTGTACCCTACTGCCAATACCAAAAATCTTCAATATGTTCAAAACTAGACCTAATCTAGCCATGAAACTTTACTGGCAGGCTGATATGACTGAGATGAACCTCCACATGTGAAATCAGAACATTCCAAGATCGTATGACCAACTTACTAAAAATAGTAAGTTTCCATAAATAGCAGCTCTGCACAAGATAGCCCTTATTGAATACAAAAATAGAAATATTTTTGGGTGATGCAAGATTGCTCTTACACCCAGGGTAATTTGAGAAGTGACCATGTCACAACTCAGGTATGCAAAGGAAAACCAAGACAGTTAACCTCCTCCTTTGTTAGCCATGATGAATCTTTAACAGGTCATCCTTTCCACTTGACCAGATATTCTTCATATGTCTTGTTCCTTGTGCTTCTGCCAACACGACTATCCAGTATGTCTTCAATCTCCTTGATATCTAAACTAGTTGCTGGAATACTCCATTGTGCTGTTGTAACCTCATCTTCAACACCTCCTTCATGATACTCTGTCAGATCTAAAACATTAAATACGGGTGAAATATTCAGCTCAGTAGGCAACTCGACCTCATATGCATTTCCTAAATCATGCTTCTTCAGTATCTTACATGGCCCAAACTTCTTCATTTTTAGCTTGTTATATGTACCAACCAAAAATCGCTCCTTCCGCAAATGAACCATGACTTCATCTCCAACCTAAAACTCCTTATGCCTCCTTTTCTCATCGGCCTTAGCCTTATACTGCGCATTCATCTTGGTAATATGCTTCCTCACCTCCTCATGGATATTCTTCAAATGTTCTACAAAATCCTCAGCTTCAGCACTACTTATTTCTCCTTTATCTATCTTTCTCAACTCAAATGCATTTCTAGGACTACTCCCATATACAATCTGGAATGGTGATTTACCAGTGCTCCTATTGACAGAATTATTATATGCAAATTCTACCTATGGTAAAATCAAATCCCATCCTATTGGCTTGTCTCCAACCAAACATCTCAACAAATTTCCCAAACTCCTATTCACCACCTCTGTCTATCCATCAGTGTGTGGATGATGTGATGAACTAAACTTCAAATTTGTCTTCAACTTCTTCCACATTGTATGCTAAAAATATCCAACGAACTTAGTGTCTCTATCTGAAACTATGCTCTTTGGCAAACCATGTAGTCTCACCACTTCTTTGAAAAATAGTTCTACTACATGAACAACATCATTAGTCTTCTTGCAGGGAATAAAATGTGTCATCTTTGAAAATCTATCAACTACCACAAAAATTGAATCATGTCCCTGTTGTGTCTTTAGTAAACCAAGAACAAAGTCCATACTGATATCCTCCCAAGGCTTCTCTGTTACAAGTAATGGCTGATACAACCCTATATTCTGCTTCACTCCCTTCGCCATCTGACATACTCTGCAACTCTATACAAACTTCTTGACATCTTGCTACAACTATGGTCAATAATAATTTTCACTAACTAAAACAAGGGTTTTATCTCGACCAAAATGTCCAGCCAATCCTCCGCTATGCTTCTCCTTGATGAGATTCTCCCTCATTGAACTTCTTAGAATGCACAATTGACTCCCTCTGAATAGCATATCATCCTGAATGATGAAATCCAGCCACTTCGTTATGTCTAGAGTAACAAGTTTTTTACAAGCTTTCCAAGCTTCACCAAAATCAGGATCCTCTGGATACAAATTCTTGAGTTCCTTGAACCCAACCACCTCAATCTGCATCTCTGTCAGCAATAGTTTCCTTTTGCTAAGCGCGTCTATAACCCTGTTAGACTTTCCACTTTTGTGTTTCAAAACAAATATATAACTCTGCAAAAACTCAACTCATTTCAAATGCCTTTGATTCAACTTTCCTTGACTATTCAAATATTGCAAATCTTGATGATCAGTATACAAAACAAACTCCTTAGGAAGCAGATAGTGTCGTCACTTCTTCAATGCCTGAACTATACCATAAAATTTCTGATCATAAACATAATATTTTCTCTTGGCATCATTTAACTTCTCACTGAAATAAGCAATAGGTTTACCTTCTTGGCTCATAATTGTAATACCCCAAAAATGGGCTATATGTTCATTAACCTCCTACATCCTCAAATTGAATGAAATCGACATAGAAGTCCTAACCTAAGGCACATGTGCACATCATTGAATCTAATTGATTATCTTAAATTCTGCATCGGGGAATATTCCTAGCAATATTCTTAATTATCTTAATTACCTTTAATTTAATGATTATTTGGCGATAAATCACATTTATCCTAAAGTTTGATTAATTGAATATTTTCATATTTAATTAATTAGATTTAATATTTGCCACTTAATTGTTTAATTAAATTTAATTCTATCTATTATTAATTGTATTATTTAATTTTGACAATAAATCCAATATCCTATGAATAATTGATTAAATTCTTATTTAATTAATTAAAGCATGTTGTCATTATTTAATAATATAGTTTTTTATAAAAGTTTGATTAAATGATTGATTAACCCATAAATCAATTATTTATTTTCAAAAATCAGTTAAGTTGAGAGTAAATCATTTAATTATTTATTTAATTCTTAATTATTGTGCACAATCAAAGAGTACTTAAACTCCAAATCAGAAAATCAATGCAAGTTATTGACTTTTTAGAACTCAACATCATTTTTGAGTTTTAAAGCTGATCTAAACTCTAATTTGAGTTAAAAAGTTGTTTTTGCATGCTTTTGCATAATTTTGAGAATTAACTATCTTTCATGATCAGATAACTCAAAAATCAAGATGAGTTTATCTAAATGATTTATGGCTTTTTCCATGCACCTCCAAAGCCTTGGATTTCTATAAAAACAAGGCTCAGCTCTTCATAATTCATCTCTCAAATCCACAAGAATTGCATAATCATGCTGGAGAATTGAAATTGGAAGAATCAAAGCTTCTTGTGAATCAACATTGTTGTGAGATCAATCTTGTTTTTACATTCATTTTAGCTTCATATTGCATATTATGGTTAGATCATTTAGCATATCATAGCATATCAGTTTTTACATATCATAGATTCATATCAAGTTTTTATCATTCTCATTGCATCTAAAATCAAAAAAAATATAGATTAACTGCATTCATATTCCATATCCATCTTTTGCATTCAAATCCTTCATTTAGGTGTCGTCAAGGTCACTGATCTCGATAACAATCTGAGAACATCATACTCACACCTATTAGAAGATAGTAAATCACCTGGTTAGTTTAGCTTTCAATTCATTGCATGATTTCATTTTTGCTAACCTCTAATGTTTTACTGAAGTGTTGTGTCTATAGATCAGGTACAATTTTTACACACACATTTCTACTCTCGGTGCCCTAGCTCCCTCTGAGGCAACCATGTACTCTGAATATGTAGGTACTCTGTGCGCAGAAGGGACAACAACATAGTATGCAAACACATAATACAAAGCCCGTGAGGTCTGATGGGTCACCTCTATCTATAATCTCTGAACCTCTGAGCGAAACTCTACACAGAGCTCAGTGCGCTACCTATTTGCCTCTCGATACCTCTCCTAGCACTCTGTACCTTTAGGTCTCGCACCTAAGCTCTGAGATGCCTGATAATCTCTGATGAAGTAGGATCGGCCTCAGCTCCTGGCATCTCTATTTCCTGTGGCTACTCTAGCTGCTGACCAGTGGTATCTACTCTGTGCACCTTATGGTGTCTAACCTCAGCTCCCAGATCAAAAGTGGTATCTGCCTGCAAGGGATCTCCATCACCACCCACAAACTACTTAGATGCTAAAACCTCATCTACAGAACCAACACTGCCCAGAGTACCCCTCTTCCCCCTACTCCGTCTCTATGAACCTATGGATGTACCTGCTATAGAAGTAGAAGGACGAGGGGACCTCATGTGTCCTAATGGTCTCTGAAGTGGAGCCGTCGCTCTCTATCTAGGAGGTGTAGGATGCACTACCTAAGGTCTCAGGCCCTATCCCATAGGAGTACTTGTAACATCCATCACCTCCTCCATGGAGGGTATCAAATCAGTGAGATTTGAGAATCTATAAATGGGGTGATTTGCAAGCCAATAAATGTATCCATCTGTAACCCCTGCATCAACAACCTGTGGATGGTAATCCCAGTCTCACCCTATGATGCGACTGTACTCATGTGAGCATAAAGAATATGTAAGTCATGTTGTCCATCCAAGGCCAATCTCACAAACAATGCATGCATATGTAGTATACTCCTGTGGGGCATCCTGTCTGTGTCCATACTGACGCCACACTCTGGTAATCAAGAATCTCTCCAACACGGTGGGAGACCGGCCAATAAGTACCTGACTCTGAAAAAGAAAACTGTATTGCTCTCTCATAGTGGGCCAAGCCTCTATCTGCAAGTAGGGTCTCTAATGCACAAAAGTCATATCATCTAAGCATCATCGAAAGTACTCAGTATGACCCATGTGGACCTGTGTGACATAACCTGCATACATATATATCACTGGCTCCTGTAGCTGCCGCTATGTCTAGAAAACCAATCTCAACACTGGGATATGCTCCCATGCCCATATCTGTAATACAAGAGCTCCAAAAGCGAAGCTCTTGCAATCCTGATACACGACCTCATGCATCTCTAAAAACATGTGGGCCAACAGACACTAACCCCAGGAAAGCTCAGTAGGAGTGGCCATAAGAAGTGCTACCATCGATGATGATCCCATCAAAAAGCCATTCTACTGACGGCATGGCATGATGAGCTCCTCAATCATCCCAGTAATAATGCACTCTAAATGGTGTGTCTGACCATATCTCTGTACAAGGGTCTCCCAGGAAATGGACCCCATCAACTGTGTATCATCACCAAACAGACACCTGAAGGCATGAAGACCAATCTGGCCGGAACTCACATACTCAGGACGTCAACTGCTATGGAATGGAATGTGTAGTATCCTATAAATATCCTCTGGAGTCACATTCATCTCTCCAGTCAGTAAATGAAAGGTCTGAGTCTCCGAGTGAAATCTCTCTATCAACGCAGTCAATAGGCCATGATTTACCCTAATATCGGGTAAATGAATGAGATGCTCAAAGCCACATGCAGGAAGATGAACCCTCATAGCATCAAGAAGCGAGACGCATAGTCTCTGTGTCACCGGGTAAGAATGACAAACATGGACATCTGGATATGTGACCTAAATCATACAGAAACAGGGTGTTTTATCAGATATTGAGTTCAAAATCAAGCTAATAGTACAAAAATGGAACAATTTGATATTTCAGAAGGTGGGTCAAAGGATCAACAATCTGGCAAAATTATCAGAAAAATCAAATTTTTGACCTAAATATCAATTTTAGGCTCACTGTCTCTCAAACGAAATTTCAAACTGGCTCCAAAAGTCGTACGACACTCCATAGAAGCCCAAATGACAATCCATGGTCATACGACACTGCGCATGTTGTCATATGAGTTTTCAGGGACCTGATGAAATGTCGTATGACAGACGGGTCCCCTTCATACGACACTTGGGTGGACTTGAAATGACAAAGGAGTTTCAAATGAAGTGTCATACGAGTCTGGGTTGGGACTCGTACGAGTTTTCACACATGCAAAATTCAAAAAGCAAAATGCGTACGAAAAAAATGCTATAAAACATGAAAAATTTGCATTTTCAGAGGGGCACAGAGGTCCACCTACCGGATGTCCATACTGTCAGGGTCTCTGGTATCTCCGACTGCGCTCAAATCGATGCGAACTCACAGGAACCTTCGGATCTCACTGTTCTACCATTTTCTTACTTAGAGGGCTCCACAAAATCTCCAAAGTCAAAAGGTTGAAATGAATTGAAAATGACCCTTCGGGCCTTTATATAGCATTTGACCTAATTTTCAAAAGTGCTCTGTTTCTCACGAAAATTGCACCCCTAGCTAATTTCGACGTTCTGAATCCATTTTCGGGATCAAAATCAAAATTTGAGATCGTTTAATATGTCAAAATTGTGATTTAACATTTTGGGCCCAGGACGGTCTACTGCTTGCATAATCAACCTTCAATCATCAAAGAAATCCAATATTCAACTTAACTGATTATCTAACATCAAATTATCAAAATTTCAACTGGGTCAACTATGGTCAACTCATGGTCAAACCTAGTCCAACTTAGTCGTCTAGACCTCCAACGATGCAGAATGCATTCTCGGACGTGTTTAACCACTTCTCAAATCAATTAACATGCTTCTGAACTACCAACGCTGACTTTTCTTGTCAGATTTCAATTTTAATCCTGAAGGGGGCATGGTATTGCACATCATTCAAAGTCTGTAATCTAATTTGAAATCATATCTTAGCTGAAATCATATCTTTCCTCAATAATCAAGATAACAACCATGTCTAGTTGCTGAATCATCAAAAGTCCTCATCGCTCGGGGCAAATCTATCATCACTCGGGGCATATCAGATTCATCAAGATCCATATCAATCTGGTATTCTCCTAATCTTGTAAACTGTCTCAATTTTTGCAACCATCGGATCATAGTGTTCTTTCCTTGGTTCTTCGGCAACAAAAGGGTTCAGATGTGATACCTGCTAGTTCTGCTAAGACAATCGAGTCTAGAACCGGTCACTCACTTCTTCACAATCATAAGGTTTGGAATCAGGTGTTTTGACACTTTTTTTTCACAATCCTCGGTTCATCGCTGCTACAGTGAACATTATCTTTGGTCATTCAGGACCTATTATCTTCATATCAAATCAATATCAATCAACTTCTATCTCATATCAATCATCATATCTTTCGAATCAGTTTCATATCTTTATCATACATAGACTATCTTTGAACCACTGCACTTCACACAACAATTCAAAGAGGGGCAAAATGTAATACCCCAAAAATGGGTTATATGTTCATTAACCTCCTACATCCTCAAATCGAACGAAATTGACATAGAAGTCCTAACCTAAGGCACATCTACACATCATCGAATCTAATTGATTATCTTAAATTCTGCATCGGGGAATATTCCTAGCAATATTCTTAATTATCTTAATTACCTTTAATTTAATGATTATTTGGCGATAAATCACATTTATCCTAAAGTTTGATTAATTGAATATTTTCATATTTAATTAATTAGATTTAATATTTGCCACTTAATTATTTAATTAAATTTAATTCTATCTATTATTAATTGTATTATTTAATTTTGACAATAAATCCAATATCCTATGAATAATTATTAAATTCTTATTTAATTAATTAAAGCATGTTGTCATTATTTAATAATATAATTTTTAATAAAAGTTTGATTAAATGATTGATTAACCCATAAATCAATTATTTATTTTAAAAAATCAGTTAAGTTGAGATTAAATCATTTAATTATTTATTTAATTCTTAATTATTGTGCACAATCAAAGAGCAGTTAAACTCCAAATCAGAAAATCAATGCAAGTTATTGACTTTTTGGAACTCAACATCATTTTTGAGTTTTAAAGCTGATCTAAACTCTAATTTGAGTTAAAAAGTTGTTTTTGCATGCTTTTGCATAATTTTGAGAATTAACTATCTTTCATTATCAGATAACTCAAAAATCAAGATGAGTTTATCTAAATGATTTATGGCTTTTTCCTTGCACCTCCAAAGCCTTGGATTTCTATAAAAACAAGGCTCAGCTCTTCATAATTCATCTCTCAAATCCACAAGAATTGCATAATCATGCTGGAGAATTGAAATTGGAAGAATCAAAGCTTCTTGCGAATCAACATTGTTGTGAGATCAATCTTATTTTTACATTCATTTTAGCTTCATATTGCATATTATGGTTAAATCATTTAGCATATCATAGCATATCAGTTTTTACATATCATAGATTCATATCAAGTTTTTATCATTCTTATTGCATCTAAAATAAAATAAAAAAATAGATTAATTGCATTCATATTCCATATCCATCTTTTGCATTCAAATCCTTCATTTAGGTGTTGTCAAGGTCATTGATCTCGATAAAAATCTGAGAATATCATACTTGCACCTATTAAAAGACAGTAAATCACCTGGTTAGTTTAGCTTTCAATTCATTGCACAATTTCATTTTTGCTAACCTCTAATGTTTTACTGAAGTATTGTGTCTACAGATCAGGTACAATTTTTACACACACAATAACAGCTCCTATTCCAGTACCACTAGCATCACAGTCTACCTGAAACACCTTATTAAAATCTGGAAGTGCTAAAACAGGTTGTTCTGTAACTTTCTATTTCAACAGTTTAAAAATCTTATCTACCCCATTAGTCCACTTGAACTCATTTCTATCCCTCTCATTGTTTCATTCAAGGGTCCACAAATACTGCTAAAATTTATGATAAACTTTCTGTTAAAACTAGCCAAACCATGAAAATATCTTACCTTAGTAGCACTCCTTGGAGTAGGCCATTCAAGAATAGCTTGTACTTTCTCTGGATCCATTTTCAGACCTTCTGCTGAAACTAAAAATCCCAAATACACTAATTCCTTCTTCACAAAACTGCACTTCTTCAAATTAATCAATAATTTCTCATCTCTCAGCTTCTCAAACACCATACTAATATGCATCATATGTTCCTCCAATGTCTTGCTAAAGATCTAAATATCATCTAGGTAAACAATGACAAACTTACCCATAAATTCTTTCAGAACCTTGTTCATGAGCTGCATGAAAGTGCTCGGTGCATTGGTTAGCCCAAAAGGCATGACTAACCACTCATACAGTCCTTCATTTGTCTTGAAGGAAGTCTTCCATTCATCTCCTTCTCTGATCCAAATCTGGTGATATCCACTCTTCAAATCTATCTTTGAGAAATACACAGCCCCACTCAAATAGTCCATAATATCATCCATTCGTGGCAATGGAAACTGGTACTTGATTGTGATCTTGTTTATTGCTCTAGAATCTATACACATCCTCCATTATCCATTCTTCTTTGGTGCTAATACCGCTAGTAAAGCATAGGGACTTAGACTCTCTCGAATCAACCCCTTCTACAATAACTCATGTACTTGTCTATTCAACTCTTCATTTTCTGTTGGTGTCATTCTGTGTGTTGTCTTGTTTGGCAAACTGGCTCTTGGAATCAAATCCATCTGATGACTGATGTTCCTTACTGGTGGTAATTTATCAAGTACATTATCAGATACAATATCGTGAAACTCATTCAAAAAATTTGCAACCTCTACAAGTACATCCTCTATTTCCTCTTTACCAGTTTTTGGAATTAAAGAAAAACACACATGCTCATGCCTCATACCATCTAAGAATTTTCTTCCATCAACAAAATTTATTCTTGCATTAGCACATACCTTTTCTTCTATTTCCTTCAAGGGTTTTAGCTTATGTCACACTCCATCCTTTATCAGGGAATAGGTATTTGCACGACCATCATGTACAGCACACCTGTCAAACTGCCAAGGTCTACCCAACAACATATGACATGCATCCATAGATATGATATCACATAGTACCTCATCTTGGTACCCGCCGATCTTGAACTTCACTAGGCACTATTCACTAACCATGACCTTGTGGTCATCCTGCAACCAGGAAACTTGATATGGATGTGGATGTTTCTATCTCTTGAGCTTCAACTTTGTCACCATCTCTTCTGACACCAAATTGTTAGTGCTTCCACTATCAATAATCACATCACAACACTTACCCTCACACTTGCATCTAGTGCAAAATAGGCTCCTCATTTTCTCAGGTTCATTCTCACCACTCAGTGGGACTCTTCTATTAACCAATGTTTCTCCTTTTTTAGCATCTTCAAAATGTGATGATCTGGCATCTTCATCTATATGTGCAACTCTGGCCTGGCCTTCATTTCTCCTATCTATCCTTCCTTGGTGTTGAGGACATTCAAATGCCCTATGACCTTCTCCGCAGTGAAAACATGTTCCACGGAAGCCTCCTCTTCCTGAACCTTGTCCTCTTCATCTTCCTCTCTGATCTTTATTGTTCTGATATTGGAAATCATTGAAATTATCTCCTCTTTGATTCTGACTGTTACTAGCCTCATCCTACTTTTTTGAATCTTCATTTTGATCTCCATATGACCATCCACCAAATCTTCCATCATGACCTCTTCTGCTTTGTCTTCTCTCAAACTTCGTGTTCAGCTTTTCCTCTACTTTTAGGGAAAACTAGTATCCCTCTTCAATATTGTTCATTCAAACCAGATTTAGTTCTTCCTAAATGCTCGGCCTTAACCCATTAAGGTAATGGGAAACTTTCTCCTTGTCAGCTTCTGCATGGCCTATTCTAATGAGGATTCGATAGAACTCCTCTATATACTCTTGAATAGATCTTCCTGCTTGCTTCAAACTTTGCATCTTCCTCAGTAGGTCAAGCTCATAATTAACAAGAATGAATTTCCACTTTAATTTATCCACCATCCGCTCCCATCTTGTGACTTTATGCTTTCCTCTTCAATTTCACTCTAACTGAATCTCTTGCCACCAGATCTTCGCATGACCCTTTAGTCTTGACTTCGCAAACTTGACCTGATTAGAATCCTCGATATCTTCATACTCAAAATATTCTTCACATTCATTGATCCAGTCGATCAATTCCCCTAGGTTAAGATTTTTTGAAAATGTAGGATCCTTGATCTTAGGTCTTTTCCTGATCTTGGAAATGGCCCGAAAAAGTATTTCTTCCTCCTAGTTCACAATTTCAACTTCTCCTTCTTGATCTTCTTCTTTGGCTTCATCCTCACTTTCGTCTCTGACATTAAGATTCATTCCTCTGTGAATCTCCTTTTGCAATGCTCGCACTTGTCTCTGGAGCACTCTAACCTCAGGTGTTACAACACCAGCTCTTCTACCATGTTCCCTTCATGGAGGCAATTTTGCACTTCTCATTGAAACCCTAACCATGGTCTTGGTGCAAACTGCCTCACAGTCAGCAATCTGTTTACACAAAAACCCTAACCCACAGTCCTGGTGCAAACTGCCTCACAATCGGTGATCTGTTTACATAGAAACCCTAACCCATGGTCCTGGTGCAAACTGCCTCACAATCGGCAATCTATTTACACACTCAAGAACTCCTGTTCTGATACCACTTGATGAAGGGTGCTCCCCTTAATACCACAAACACATAACAGAAATAGAGAAACAACAACAATTTGCAAGAATATAAAATGGGCTTCTTATTATCTCCACAAATGTGGAATTACAAATTTCAGAATTACAATATGCAAAGCCACATGGGCATCTTCCTTATAATATTTTGAGGGACAAAGCCTCAAATGATTACCCAGAACTACTCTGAACTACTCCGAACTTCCCTAGACAACACTATAGGCCTTCTTTATATAGGCAATTTCCACCGCCTGAGAAGGTTCCAGAAATTTAACCCTAAGGGCTGACCAAACTTAGAATTATTTTATTTTTCATTTTATTACATCATAGTTGGCTCAAAATAACTTTTGAAACCCGAACAGAAATTTTGAAGAAAAATTATTTTCTTCCATTTCAGGTGGCCTGACTTTCGGAGACCATAAGTCATCACTCGTTGACCCGATTGACTATTATGACCCCATTTTGGAAAGGGCATGAAGTGCTCTACAACACTTAAATTAAGAAAGTTTCTAGGAACCAAAGTTTTGACCTCATTCGGGGCCTCTAAAGCCTTCAAAACTGAGTTCAAAGTTTCTGTACCCTACTACCAATACTGAAAATCTTCAATATCTTCAAAACTAGACCTGATCTAGCCATGAAACTTTACTAGCAGGTTGATATGACTGAGATGAACCTCCACATGTGAAATCAGAACATTTTGAGATCGTATGACCAACTTACTAAAAATAGTAATTTTCCATAAATAGCAGCTCTACATAAGATAGCCCTTATTGAATACAAAAATAGAAATATTTTTGGGTGATGCAAGATTGCTCTTACACCCAGGATGCTCCTGCATCAATTTGGCCTAGAAAGGGATCTATGAAACAGTAAAGGAAAACCCTTAACATCAACTTATAGCCCAGCACCCATTCTTTTCACCATTTCATAGTCTCAAAACTATTCCCTAAGTGAGCTTTTGAAAAATGGTAAAAGCCCTAGCTTATCACCATTTCACAATCTCAAAAATATGACACGAACATCTATTTACAAAATGGCAACCACATTCAATTTATGGTGGACCCACCACCCTTCATTCACTTGACATCACCCGGGCCCATGCCCACATGGCCCACTCTAATTGACATGCACTAACAGTAAGAAAGGGCCCACATCCCCTATCGCTAAATCACAGTCAATGGAAATTGACATAAAAGGATCATTGCAAAATGGTGATGCATCATCATTTTTCAAGTCTTTGAAATTGACTTGAGTGAAGTTTGTGAATTATTGAAAGTTGTTTACTTCATTGCACTACCCAGGCCCACATGGACATGCATCCCATCTTCATTTTACTTGTAGTTGAACTTCAATATATACCCACCATCCATGTGTCTCTTTGTTTCTATTTTGTAGGGACCTCAACTTTAACTAAAGTGAAGTCTTGCGAAATGGAGAAACAACCTAACTCATAGCCATTTTGAAATACATAAGAAATGGGCCCACAAGCCCCTTTATGAAATAGATAACCTTTGTTTCTTTAATGAATCTAGGCCCGATGCCACTTGCATGCCCTTCATTTGACTTGATCTGCACTTGGGTAGATGGACCCACCACTTTATTTAACTATATCACCATTTCATGGTCAAATGAAATTGACTGCAAAATACCTTTGGGAAATTCCTTTTGCAAAATAGAAACATCCTCACCATTTCATAAAATCTTGGGTCTTCACTTGCACTAAACTTTGTAAAATGGTGAAAAGGCCATTTTCATCACTGTTTAGCCAATAAAGGGGCTGGTTGCTATAATGAATGATGACTTGAAGTGGTCACTTAAGTGATTTGTGACCAGGTAAAACTGGACAACTTAGGGATTTTTCAAAGGCTTTTAGCCCCTTTTTCTTTTGCAACTACAACCCTAATTACTGTAAATCAAACATGTAACCTAAACTTGATGAACTAAATGCTTTAAAATATGATTGTGAGAAAAATGGCTAACATTTTTGGTAACTATAAGGGGTATTTTCCTCCTAAATGCATAGATCAGTGGCTTAAAACTCATTAGGCATGGAGTCTTTAAAAATTAGATATCTGAACTGAACTAAACCTTCCTCTAACTAATCAAAAAAGTGTTATTCCACTTGGAAACGGTTGTGCTCATGCATTTCTTGAAGAGATAAAACACATATTCTACTACGTACAATAAATTACATAAAACAAAAAAATCAAACAAAACCAATAACTGGCTAGTTGAAATAACTGCCCTTCCTTATGAGTTGATTATTCCTTTCATGCATCTAGGCAATTAGACAAGGCAACAAATATAATATATTTTTTGCATCTTTATGGAAAGTTCCTCCAATATTGATCAAAAAAGTTCTATAATATTAGAGCCTTGTCATGAGAAGGAAAAATCTTCCCATCCTTGTGATCTCCATCCTCATGCTTTGAAACAAGCATGAATGGGCATAATTTGCAGATCTCTTGTAGAGAAATGTTCCTTATGGGGCACCATTTTGATGGTACTTGATTAGAAAGATCATTTTTAAATTTTTTGTTATGCTTAGAAGCATTGGTATCCTACTAGTCTAAAAATGGCTCCTCTTCTTCTTGTGAAGATATGATCTCTACTCCTTCATGTCATTCATGATCAACCTCCTTGGGAGCTACTAGTATGGTGTCAAGACTTGAGAAAAAATCCATTATGATTCTAGATAAAATATCCTCCATCTCATACTTTACATTTGTCTTATTTTCATCATTTTTCTCATGCTTGTCTTTCTATTGTAACTGATGGTGTATTTCTTGTTTTTTCTCATAGCAGGACTGATATTTCTTCCCCATCCTCAATCAAGGGTTGGATGTCTATAACTTGTTCCTCAAAGAGAGGAACCTCCTCTTTCTTCTCTTCAATATGATGCAGGAGCATCTCAGGTCCTTGGCAATCCTGTGTCACCAAAAACATGTTTGTGTTTTCCTATGTTTCTCGGTTCCTTCTTTGACCGAGTTGGTTCGGTGTTTCTCAGTTTCTTTTGTTAATCGGGGTTGGTCGGTTATCTCTCTAGTGCTCAGTTAATTCCCTAGCACTCGGTGATGCTTTTCTAGCGCTTGGTTATCCTTGCTTACTGAGGTGTTTATTTTAGTTTCCTGTTGAGGCTAACTCTTGCAATTAATTATGGTCACAAATTTAATGTTGGTATCTATCATTGGGAAGCGTGTGGACCTAGATCTAGTTGTTCCTTCTATTGATGATGCATCTAAAGGCCTACTTGTTTAGTAGCCTTTTGTATATATTGTAATCTTTGTTTGTATTTTGAGGGGAGTGGGACATCATTTAGGAGATCAGACATAAAAGTTAGAAGATTGTAGATTGTTTTAGATCCTCGTATATTAGAGGACTTCTATACTTGAATTGTAATATCTGGCCTAAACCGGGAAGGCCTTACAGCCCAACATGTATGATCAAATTGATGAATAATAAGAAGGATATCTTCATTCTCTCTCTCACTTGTGTTCTTGTTTCTTTCGCGTGTGATCTACAAGGTGGATCTGGTTAGGGTGTGCCTTTTTCCCCTCTCCATGTCTTCCTCTTGCGTCATGTGGTATTAGAGTGAGGTGCAATCTGGATCTGGGTTTTTTATTCTAGGGTTGAGTGTTCCTTCTTGTCAAACCCTAGTTGATTTGTTGTGCGGTAAAAAATTATGAGTTGGCCTGAAATTGCAAAGGGTTTCAAGATGGTTCGTGGGAGGTGAGATGCGGATCCAGGATTGGCAGACATGTTGAGATAACTTACTGCTATATTAGAAGTTGTTGAAACAGCCCAAAGAAGAGAAACACATCTTAAAGATGTCAATGATGATGAAATTGAGGAAGAACAAGTTGATGTAGAACCTATACCAGTGATGGATCAAGGTGAGGAAATATTGTTGAAGGCTTTGACAAATATGAAGTCTACACTACACTTTAATCCTCCTGAGTATATTGGGAAATTGGATTCTAATGAATTGGTGGATAGGATCACCAATATGGAAAAGTACTTTGAATATGAAAATGTTCCTAAGGAAAAAAAAAGGTGAAAAAATCAAGCACAAAGTTGAAAAGTCATGCATCCTTGTGGTGGGAACATCTGTAGTTGGACAGAAAGAGGAAAGGCAAAGACAAAATTAAGGTATGGAATAAAATGGTGAATAAATTGAAAGGAAATTTTTTACCTTGTGATTATCAAATTAACCTAGTTAGGTGAATACGAAGTTTGAGGAAGAAAGATAGCTTAGTAAAAGAGTATACTGAGGAATTCTATAGATTAGATATTAGATCTGGACATGATGAAGATGATGTGGAAAGAATTGATAGGTACCTAAATGGATTAAGAGTTTCCATCCAAGAAGACATCAGTTTGATCAAATTGGAGGATATTGAAGAAGCTTATCAATTTGCATTGAAAGCTAAGGAGAAATTGAACAAGAGACATGAGAAAATACAAAGAGGTAGAGGTGGTAGATACCCTAGAGGAAGAGGTAGATCTTATGTTGAAAATAGTAGATCTGAACCTAAAAAGACAAATTTGGATAAAGGAAAGACCGAGTGGAAAGGTGAAAGTTAATCTAGAGGAAGAGGCAATAACTACCGAGGTGGTTATAATAGAGGTGGTTTTTGAGGAACTTGTTACAATTATGGAGAAGAAGAACATAGATCATTTGAGTGTACACATGCAAGTAAGAAGGTCGGTAGTAGTAGAAATTCTTTGGTGCAAGAAGAGTCACCGAATGAACTTGAGAAGGAAAAGAATTTGATGGTAAGGAGAGCACTTTGGAGTGAAAGTAATAGCGAAGATCCAGTAAGGAAAAGTTTGTTTAAGACCAGATGTAGATTTTCTGATGAAGTATGGAAGGTAATCAATAATAGTGTAATTTTGGAGAACTTGGCATCCAAGGAAATGGTTACAAATTTGCAGTTAAAAAGGTTGGAACACCCAAAGCCCTATCAAATTTCATAGATCAAAGATGAGCATACACTCTTGGTAAGTGAACAATGTTATGTAAATTTGAAAATTGGAAATTACTATGACAAGGTGTTATGTGATATCATGCCTATGGATTGTTGTCATATTTTGTTGGGTAGACCTTGGAAATATGATAGACATGCTATATATGATGGGAGATTGCATAAATATACTATTTGGGCTGATGGGAGAAGACAAATCTTCTTACCTTTGATTGAAGAACCTGTTAGTAATGTTTGCACATCTATGAAAGTTTTCTTGATGGAAGGAATAAATTTTTTTAAGGATTTGAAGAAGAATGATGTATGTTTTTCTCTAATTCCTAACAAACCGAGTAAGAAAATAGAGGATAGCATCCCTGAAGAGATTGATAAGTTACTCACCGAGTATAGTGAGTTCATTTCTAATAATGTACCCGATGGTTTTCCATTGAAGAGAAGCATTGATCATTTCATGGATCTAATCCCTAGAGCTAGTTTACCAAATAAGGCACCACATCGATTGACACCTACTGAGAATCCGGAATTGAATAGAAAGATTCAAGAATTATTGTGGCAAGGTTTGATCTGAAAAAGTTTGAGTCCTTGTATAGTACCTACTATATTGGAACCTAAGAAGAATGGAGAATGGATAATGTGTACTAATTCCAGAGAAATCAACAAGATAACAGTGAAATATAGGTTTCCTATACCGAGAATGGATGACATAATGGACAATTTGACTGGAGCAAAGTATTTTACCAAAATTGATTTGAAAAGTGGGTATCATCAAATCAGAATTAGAAAAGGTGATGATTGTAAGACTTCTTTTAAGACAAAAGAAGGTTTGTATGAGTGGTTGGTTATGCCTTTTGGTTTAACTATTGCACCGAGTACTTTTATGAGGTTGATGAATGAAGTTTTGAAGAAATTCTTAGGTAAATTTGTGATTGTATACCTAGATGATATTCTGATATTCAGTAAGACCAGAGAAGAACATTTTTTGCATGTTAAACAAGTATTGTATAGGTTAAAAGAAGAAAAGTTGTTGATAAATCTAAAAAAGTGTTCTTTCATGAAAGAGGAGATTGTGTATTTGGGATTTTTTATTTTAGCTGATTGTTTGAAGATGGATCCTGAAAAGGTTGAAGCTATTTTGAATTGGCCTACACCTGAGAATTCTAGCGAGGTAAGATCATTTCATGGTTTGGAAATTTTTTACCAAAATTTCATTAGGAATTTCAGTTCAATTTGTAATGCTATGACTAAGACTATGAGAGGAGATAAAAGAGAATTCAAGTGGACACATGGAGCTGATAAAAGTTTTGAGACTTTGAAGCAGAAGGTTGCTAAATTGCCAATGTTAGCATTGGCTGATTTCAATAAGGTATTTCAAGTGGAATGTGATGCAAGTGGAAGTGCAATAGGATTTGTGTTGAGTCAAGAAGGTAAACATGTTGCTTTCTTTAGTGAAAAGTTGAATGATGCAAAAAGGAAATATTATGTGTATGATCAAGAATTCTATGTTATTTTTCAAGCCCTGAAGAAATGGAGACATTATTTGATATCGAGTGAAGTTGTGTTGTATACTAATCATAAAGCTTTACATTATTTGGGTAGTCAAAATAAGTTGAATCAGAGACATATGAAATGGGTTGAATATTTGCATAGTTATACATTTGTGATAAAGCATAAGAGTGGAGTCACTAATCGAGTTGCAGATGCATTGAGTAGAAGAAGATCTTTCATGAACGAGATGAAAATTGAAGTTCTTGGTTTTGATGACATGAGAGATTCTTATGAATTTGATCTTGATTTTTTTGAGCCATGGAGAAAGTGGAGAGAAACTATTCAAGATCAACTGAGTGCTAAATGTGAAGAATATTTTATTCAAGAAGGTATGTTGTTTAAAGATATTCATTTTTTTATACCGAGAGGATCAATGAGAACTAATTTGATAAAAGAAAAACATAGTAGTGGTTTGGCTGGACACTTTGATGTTGACAAGACATTGAATTTTATTAAGGAGAAATGCTTTTGGCCATAGTTGTATAAGGATGTTCATAAATTTGTGAAAAGTTGTGGAATTTGTCAAGTTGCAAAAGGAGTAAGTTAGAATAATGGATTGTATACACCTATTTTTGTTCCTGAGAAATCTTGGATCGATATCAATATGGATTTTGTTCTTGTCTTACCAAAGACAGTAAGAGGTAATGATTCTATATTTTTTGTGGGTAGATTTTCTAAAATGACACATTTTATACCCTGTAGAAAGATATCAGATGCAGTACATATAGCAGATCTTTTCTTTAAGGAAATTGTCAGATTGCATGGATTACTGAGGAGTATCATCTCTAACCGAGACAGTAAATTTTTTGGATACATTTGGAAGACCCTTTGGAGAAATTTTGGCACCAAGTTGAAATATAGTTCTACATTTCATCCATAGATCGATGGATAGGCAAAAGTTGTGAATAGAAGCTTGGGAAATATTTTGAGATGTTTAGTTGGAGACACACCGAGTAATTGGGATTCTATGTTGGCACAAGAAGAGTTTGCATACAATAATTCAATGAATAGGAGTACTAGAAAAATACCTTTTGAGGTTGTAAATGACATACAACTGAGAGGTATATCAAATTTGAGGGATATTGTTGATTAAGGAAAGAGAAGTGTTGAAGGAGTAAAGTTTGCTGAGTACATGAAGACATTGCATGAAGATGTGAAACATAAGTTGGAGAAAAGTAATCAAAAATAAAAAGATAGAGCTGATAGATCTAGAAGACATAAGACTTTTGCATTCGGTGATGAAGTAATGGTTCATTTAAAGAAAGGTAGATTTCCTATTGGAACATATGGGAAGCTGGAAATGAAGAAGTTTGGTCCTTGCAAGATTTTGAGGAAATTTGACAGTGGAAATACTTATGAGATTGAGTTACCCGATGACATGGATATATCACCTATATTTAACATTTCTTATTGGTATGAGTACCATGAGTCACATGAAGAAATGACAGTACCAAATGATTATCCTAAGAAACAGATAGAAGAAAAGTTGAGCAGATTTTGGAACAAAGAATTGGCAGAAGTACAAGAGGAAAATAGTATATGGAATATCTGGTAAAGTGGAAGAATAGACCAATTGAAGACAATTCATGGATTTCACAGTCTGAGTTGGATTCAGCTTGGATTTTACCTGCTTCATGATTCAGAGAATCATTTCAAATGACCCCAAGTGTCTGATGCAGGAGCATCTCAAGTCCTTGGCAATCCTATGTCACCAAAAACATGTTTGTGTTTTCCTATGTTTCTCAGTTCCTTCTTTGATAGAGTTGGTTCGGTGTTGCTCAGTTTCCTTTGTTATCCAGGGTTGGTTAGTTATCTCTCTAGCACTCAATTAATTCCTTGGCATTCGGTGATGCTTGTCTGGCACTCAGTTATCCTTTCTTACCGAGGTGTTTTTTTTAGTTTCCTATTGAGGTTGACTCTTGCAATTAATTATGGTCATGGATTTAATGCTGGTATCTATCATTGAGAAGCATGTGGACCTAGATCTATTTGTTCCTTCTGTTGATGGTGGATCTGAAGGCCAACTTGTTTGGTAGCCTCTTGTATATATTGTAATCTTTTTTTTTAGTTTGAGGGGAGTGGGACATTATTTAGGAGATCAGAGATAGAAGTTAGAAGATTGTAGATTGTTTCATATCCTCGCATGTTGGAGGAGTTTTGTACTGGAAATATAATATATAGCCTAAACTAAGAAAGCCTTACAACTTGACATGTATGATCAAATTGATGAATAATAAGAAGGATATGTGCATTCTCTCTCTCACTTGTGTGTTTGTTACTTCTGCATGTGATCTCTGCAGGGTGGATCTGGTTAGGGTGTGCCTTTGGCCCCTCTCCATCCTCCCCTCTTGCATCACAATAGATCTAGGAGGTGATGGAATGATATAAATGAATGATGCTTCAAGATTAAACCATTCAATCACCCTTATGCCATGAAAATTCTCATGTCACAATAGCCTTCATGATGGCTTAAATAAGCCATGAATTCTTCTTCATGGATAGATTTGTCCATTGTGACATTATCCATAGCTTGGGGATAAACCTCATGCATAACCATGTGTATATTTTTAATGACAAGGATGTCTTTGGAATTATCTGACTCTTCTCCTACAAAAAAAGAGGGGATCTCTTTAGATAATAGGGAAAGATCCTCTACTTCTTTTTCTTCATCTTGTAGAGAGGTTTTTTCTTGTACAACCCTCTCAATATGCTCCTTCAAGACATCATCTTGATATCTATTTCTATCCTCTATACATATATTGTATACCTCATATACAATCTCACATGCTTGTGAATCACATTCCCATTGCTCGTTGATTTTAGCCAACTACTTGAACCAACAAACCATAAGAAGTTCAACAAAATAATATCCTTTATTGTCTGGACCTGAATATGGATTATGAACATAATTGAAAGTTAATACTAGGCCTAAAAACTTAAATCCAAGGTTTCCTATATGGTCAAAGAGTTCTCTAACTATTGGATTGGCAATATTTCTATAGGGTTGTTCAAAAGATTAAGAGGGGAAATATGGGGTAACACTAGGTTGTAGCTCTGATTGAGATAGAAAAGATGAGGGTTCAGGGGTAGAATATTCATGATATGGGGGAAAATGGGAGTCATTTCTATGAAAGGGATTCATGTTGAAAAATTTAAACAAACATCTTCATAGAAAGCCTAAAGAACCTCAAAAACTAGATTGATCTTGTTACATACTAGCATTGTTTCTACTTGAAACCAGTAGATGCACTTGGAGTCACCATGGAGTTTGATTCCACTTCCTCCAAAGGTTATTTACACTGAGAATAACACCAAAAATTATCAATGAATGAAGCTTTATCTTGGTCCACTGGGGGATGCCTTGAACTAATTTGAATAGTTGTCCCACCAAGCGTGCCAAAAATTATTGTCACAAAATTTTGCACCCTTATTTAGGTGATTTTTAGTGACCTAAACAACCTTTTGAAACATGTAAAAACCTCCTAAGTGTGGGACTTGACCAACAAGGTTGAATCTCTAAAAAATGTTGGCTCCCTTACAATTAGGATGCATCTAAAAACTATTGACTTGATGAGAAAAGGGAAATAGGATAAATGAAAGGGAAAAGGTGATGCACCAAATTGAATGTTTGGATTTCTACCTTTTCCTATAACTACACGTAAACACAAAAAAATTGAACAACTACACAATCCAAATACTTATCAACCTCAATCAAACATGAAGGCAAAAGATTAAATCCAATCTTACAAAGAATGCAAAAATTCACTAAATAAGATAGATCAATCAAGTTACACAATCATAAGAGACTTAAGATGATTAAATACAAGTGAATATGAAGGAAATATGCACTAAATATTCACAATTTAGGATACGTAAACAATGATTTCATCAAATTTAGATAATGTTTTCTTACAATTGATGAGAAAATGAATTCTACTAAAGAAACGTGAGAAGATCCTAAACAATATGTACAAACTTGCCATTATAGATTAGGCATAACTCTAATTTACATTTGAGAGTTTAAAACCCTAACTAGGGTTGAGTTATAGAAAATTTTAGATCATAATATCCCTACAAGTTGATCTCAAAAAATATCAGATAAAAATTTGATCCCATGCAAGTAAGTCCTCCAAGAGTGATAGGAAGAAGCCAATAAATGCCCCTAAAATCAAGGAAAATGAACTCATCCCATGTTCAAGAAATAAAAAATCAAAACATCTAATGGAATATAGGAATATCTTCCTGAGTCTTGCAAATACCCCTATAAATGGCACCCAAAAATCTTGCATTGAATTGTTTTAAAATAATGCTACTTTGTTGTTTCATGAGTCAAAGGATTTGGCATAGAAAGGGACCTACAAAATAGTGAAGTAAAACCCTTCACATCAACTTCCAATCCATACCCCATATTTTTCATTGTTTCACAAACTCAAAACCTTCCCTACATGATCATTTTCAAAATGGCAAAAGCTCTAGCTTATAACAATTTCGCAATCTCAAAAATATGACATGAACATCTATTTGTGAAATGATGACCACATTCAATTTATGGTGGACCCACCACCCTTCATTCACTTGACATTTTCCAGGCCTACGACCATGTGGCTTTCTCTAATTGACCTCTACTAGTGGGAAGAAAGGGCTCAGAGACCTTATCACTAAATTGCAGTAAATGAAAATTGACTTAAAAGGCTCATTGTGAAATAGTTATGCATCGCCATTTCACAAGTCTTTGAAATTGACTTGAAATGAAGTTTTCAAATTAGTGAAAGTCATTTACTTCATTACACTGAGTGGGCCCATAGGTACATGCATCCCATCTTCATTTGAATTGCAGTTGAACTTTAATATAGACCCACCATCCACATGTCTCTCTATTGCTATTTCGTAGGGACCTCAACTTTAACTAAAGTGAAGTCTTGTGAAATGGAGAAATAACCTAACTCATTTCCATTTTGAAAGACATAAGAAATGCGTCCACAAGCCCCTTTTTGAAATAGATAACCTTTGTTTCTTTAATGAATCTGGGCCCAGCGCCACATGCCCACCCTTTATTTGAATTGATCTGCACTTGGGTGGATGGACCCATCTCTCTATTTAACTTTATCACAATTTCACGGTCAAATGAAATTGACCATGAAATACCTTTTGGGAAATACCTTTTTTTAAATGGAAATGGCATCACCATTTCACAAAAGCTCAATTCTTAACTTCCACTCAACTTTTTAAAATGGAGAAAAGGCCATTTGCATTACCGTTTAGCTGGTAAAGGGGTCAGATGCTACAATGAACGATGACTTGAAGTGGTCACTTAAGTGATTTGTGACCAGGTAAAACTAGTCAACTTTATTTTATAAATAAAGTGACATTTAGTTAACAAACCCTAAGAGTTTAATAAAGGATTTTGAACTTAGGGATTTTTTAAGGCTTTTAGCCCCTTTTTCTTTTCCAACTACAACCCTAATTACTATTGTATCATCTTAAAATGGAAGCACTTCCATGATAAGAGTGTTTATCCCTCTCAGTAAGTGGTCTGGGGTCATTTCAAGTGCCTTAATTGGGTCTTTGCATGGATCTGGTTGTTTCCCCCCTGTTCTGCTTCTCTCTCTCTGTTTCCAACCTAATTTATGGCAACTTCCTCTAAGAATCTAGAGTTTTTGACCTCTTGGGTCAAAGATGACCTGGAAGGTCAAGGATGACCTAGTCCCTGACCTAGGTTAGAGATGATATTGTAGAGAATACCTCATCCCTGAACCCTGTTCCAAATTTTAGTTTCTGGAAGTTTTGGGATGTTGGGTTTTGGAAAACCTTATTCTCGCTTTCGAGTCAGCTATTTTGAATTTTGGAATGGTAAATCCTTAAATCACATTTAATCTAGGTCCATTTCTAGGGTTTAAGGTTAATTGGGATTTAATTCTCCAATTTCGGCCTTCTCTATAAGATTGTGCCCTAGATCACTATAAAAGGAAGCCTTTCTCTCTCATTTTCACAATCCACAATCAAGAAATTTCATCCAATTTTCATAAGCTTTCACAATCAAGAAAGCAAGAAGCAGAAGGAAAGAAAGAAAGCTTTCATTCATCTTCAAGCCAAGCATTCAAGCATTCAAGCATTCATCAAGGAGATCCATTGTTAGCCATTGAAGGATTCAATCTTTTTGGAGCCCCCTGGAATATTTCTCCATCCACATTCATCCAAGCCTCTTCCTATGTAAAGATACATTCAAGATTGGTGTTGAAGATCTAATGCCATTGATTTGAGACATCCTACATACTTCTACATTCATTTGGAGCAGCCCTACTTGTGGATTCAAGGATTTGAATCCCCTACAAGGACTTCAACATAAGCAAGGTGAATAGTTCAATTTACTTTGTTTATGCATAGTACTATTTCAATTCAATTTCAAGGTTAATTCCTAAATTGGGTTTGACCAAGGAAAACCCCCCATCCAAACAAAAAAAACTATTTTTATTATAGGTGCAGGTACAAGACAATGAATTAAAGTTCAAATCTGGATACCCTTTTTGATGAACTTCCAAGATCTGTGAATCAAATTTTTGTCAGAGTTTTGAGGGGTAGGATCCTACCCTGAGGTAAGACCTTGCCCTGCTATCTAGGTCAAGGATGACCTACTTCCAGAAAGACAAAATTTTTCTGGGTTTTCTCTATCTTGGCATTTCCAATCCGGAACAAGTTGTAGAATTTCTTGATATTGTGCACAGACATCAGAAATCAATATTTTCTAGATTTTACCTATTTTGAGGTTAGTATTTTCCTTCCATTCATTTTAAATTTCAAGTACATACTTTCTATAGTAGATTATAGGATTTTCTCCTTTATTCATATTCTCCATTGTTTGATTCTTTTGTGCATTGATCACCTAATTGTGATTAATCCATTTGGAAATTTTCTTGTGGGAATTGGGATTAAGGATAGGTCCTATATTCCACCCCTATATTGTACATCTTACCCCTATTCAAATCAACCACTATTTCATATCATTCATTTTTGCGAACTCGACATACTTACCCTCTTTTCTTTTGTGGAATTAGATGCCCTATTGTGTTTTGTGATGTTAGATTTCCCTTTATATTATCTTGTTGATGTTAGATTTGTATTTTATGTTAAATCTTGCATGCTAATTAGATTTCTTGCTTCTATATTTCAAAAATACAAAAAAAATTTAAAAAATCTCTTTCAAAATACAAAAATTTTCATGTTGTATGTTTTCTTAGTTTAGTTCATTTGCATTGCATTGGTTTATGAGCTGTAGTACTACTAGTCCTACTTATAACATTCCAGTTAGAAGAAGTCATAGACTCATGGGTGCCTTTGATCTTGAATCTTCCTCTCCTTTCCTTAGGATCCCAGATGATAATTTGATTCTTCATGATTCCAATCCTATTATGGAGAAAAAATCTTCTACTCATCTCATGATGAGGATGATGCTTTAAGAGTTCATCCTGAACAAGTCCAAAAACTTTCAACTGAACTTGATAAAATGGGTAATTGGCTTATTGAAGAAAACCATAATCAAGATTCTATTCAAGCTATAGATGCTCTTAAGAAAGTTCTTCATGACAGTGATCAAGGTGTTAACCTCCTGCATGGTATTACTCATCTCATGCATTCAAATGTTAAACCTTTAGCTCAAGAGGCTCAAGATTTAGGGTTGATTCCTCCTATCACTAGAGTATAACCTTCTTCTATTCCTTTACCTAGTGTTCCTACTTATACTTCTTCTTTGGTAACTATGATGGTTCCCTATGTTCTTATGAGTATTCCTCCTATGTCCCTTCCCACATCACAACCTTCTTATCATAATGTTCCTTTTACCTATTCCAATCCTCTTCCAACTATAGTTCCAAGTGTTCCTCCAATTGTGTCTTCCATCCATGTAGCTTCTTACACTTTACCTAGTGTTTCTAATGTTGTTACTCCTCCTATTTCCTCTAATTATTCAACAATCATCAATTTGGCTCAAACTGTGTCATCCTTACAACAACAACTTGCATCCTTGACTCAAAAAAAATTTAGTATTCCTACATGTGACATGGGAAGTCCTTTGTCCCTTGACATCATTTGTACTCCTATTCCTCAGCAAGACGATATGCCTCATCTTGAGAATTATAATGGAAAAGGAGACCTTGTTCATCATGTTAAAACATTTCAAATCCTTTGTAGTGATTATGCTCATGACCATAGGATTTTATCCAATTTTTTTGCTAGAACTTTTCATGACAAGGCCTTACAATGGTATTGTTCTTTGCCTCCTTATTCTATTGACTCTTTTCCAAAACTTGCTAATGCTTTTATTCAACAATTTCAAAACAACATTGACCTGCAAGTGTCTTTGACTGATTTGATGCATTGTAAACAAAGTGCTAAGGAAAAATTGACTGAATTCATTGGTAGATTTAAGCATTTACATGCTCATATTTCCTATCATGTTCCTGATATTGATATTCAATGTATGTTTATTTCAAATTTGCAAAAGGATATTCGAGATAAAATTATGCTTACTGAATTTACCTCTTTTCAACAACTTTGTGCAGTGATTCATCATTATCAATAACAAGTGAGTCAATTTGGGATCACCACTCCAATGGCTCCTATTCTAGTTGATAAAAGTGATGCTGCTCCTAATCCAAATAAATTTCAAAAATTCAACAACTATGTCAAGATAAACAAACAAGAAAATACAGTTGCTAATCAAGTTGTTGTTGCATCTCACAATGCCACTTTTGCATCCACTACTTTTCGATTAAATCATACGTTTACTCCTCTTTCTAAATCTTTACATTCTATTATGAATAGGTTGTTAACTGCTAATATAATTACTTTACCTCCTATTCGACCTCTTTTACCTACTACGATTGCATCTAAATATTTTGATTCTAAAGCTTTTTGTCAATATCATCATCAGAATGGTCATGATACTAAGAAATGTTATTCTTTAAAACATAAGGTTCGAGACTTAATTTATTTTAATGCCTTATCTGTTGATAATCTTGATGGCAGTGGGAACAAATTTGTCTCTCCTCTGAATCAGAATCTTCAAATCTATATGACTCCTTTACCTGCGCAAGATACTAATACCATTGCTCATCCATCTTCTATGGAAATTGTGTATGATTCAAAGATAGATGATCTTAATCACATTGTTAATCAAGTAGAGAATGTTGTTCAATTTGTATCTTCATCTCAACCTCAACCAAAACCTAAGCCAAAATTGAAAACTCAACCTAAACCTTGACAACAACCTAAGAATAAAAGACCTTGGGAACTTTTGATTACCTTTGATGATTCTGAGACTATTAAATCTTCTAATGGTCCCCTTTACATTTATGCTAGGATTTCCCAGATACCTACTTTTGGTTGTCTTGTTGATCCTACATCCTTAGTCAATGTTATTACTAAAGAAAATCTTTTTATGAAAAATTGCAACGTGATTCTTATGATACATCTGATGTGTGGATTCAAACTTGTAATGGTTTTCTTTATCCATCATTTGGTTCTATTAACTTTCCGGTTGAACTTTGTGGTAAAATTGTGAACACTACCTTTGTTGTTGTTCCTACTTCTAATCAATTTCAAGTTAAGCTAGGTTTGCCTTGGTTGAATGCCATGCATGTTGTTGCTTCACCTATCCTTAAATGTCTTAAATTTTTTCATGATGAAGAAGTGAAGAAGGTTAATCATAGTTTATATCAACCTTCTAGGCCTAGATATTGTGCTACTCTTGACTTCTTTTGTCCTTCATTACCTAATTCATGTCCTTCTCGACCTGATAATCTTTTTCACTCATATCAAGCCTATAAGCATCGTAAGATTCTTGAATTAAGTGTACCTCTGATGGATCTTAATCATGGTCTTTTGCCTGCACCTTCTATACCTACTTTATCCATGGCTTCTACATCTGTTAACCAAGTTCCTGTTGTTGATCATCCGACTATTGATAATCTCATTGATCTTCCTAAAGAACCTGTGAAGGATCCTGTGATTGTTCCTCCTAGTTCTCAACATATTTCAAGTAAAGAAAAATGTAATCGATCTGCTAATGAACATCATAAGAAATGTCATGTTTAAGCTAAAGCTCATAATTCTATTGTTCAAAATTCTTTACTTTCTTCTGATAAGCCTATGCATGATGTTGTTACTAATAATGATGTTAAGATGCATGATTATGATGATCCTATCCGTATCTTAGATCCTATTTTGATTAATCTAGATGAAGAAGATACTCTTGATGATGTTGAGGATGAATATGAGACTATTGACATTTACATTGATTTACCTAATATGCTTTCATCACAATTAACACTTACACCTAGTATCGAACATTGTGATTCTCAAGAGGATCCTTGTTTGGAACTGGCTATCATTCCTACTATGTTGGATATAGTCCCTCTTGTGAGTTACCCACCTTACCTAAATGATATAGAATGAGATGGGGAGAGTAGGTGGCACGCTTGATTGACCTATCCTTTATGGTAGCTTTGTTGTGTGTTTTCATGTTGTACTGTGCTTCTCCCATGATGTGTTTGCTAAATGTTGCTATATTCTTTTATACAACCCTTGTTGCTTTGTTGGTGCAAGGTGATAATGGAATCAAACCTATTGTACCATTCCTCTATATGTATCTCTATTCTTCTATATGTTTTTTCATGTTATTTTGTAAATGTGCTATTGTTTGTAAATGTTTCCTTGTGTAATCTACTTGGATCTGTGACTTGCTAGCACTAATTCTTTTTGGTCTCCAAGGCACAGTCCAAAAATATTCTTCTTTGTATACCTTATGTGATCTTTCCTCCTTTGTGATTGTAGTTCTACTTTCTATGGGGAATGATGTCAATTCATTTGCAATAATATCATATATATTATCTTATGATCATACTAACCCCATGGTAGGTAGTTCCCTTCTATGTTCTCTATATGTTATGTGGTCTTTCCCTTGATTTGTCTTCATCTGGGGGCATCTCATAGTGGAAATGTAATCAGTAGAGTTGTTTATGTTTCCATTAAAGCCATTGCTCCTGTTAAAGTGTTAGAAATGAATTTAATGTGGGGGCATACGCTCTGCTCACCTATTGTACACACACACTTTTTCAATATACATATATTATTTTTCAAGATACTTTTCTCCCTTTTTGGATTAATGATTAATCCTTTAAGCATGGATTTATATTTCAGGATCTCTTGATCCCTCCGGTTTCAATTTTTTTTTTATCCCTTAAGGTCAAAGGTGTCCTTAAGATTGGATCTCTTTTGTTTTTAGTTTTACTCTTATGGAATATAATATTCCTAAGGGTGAATCCTTGATGGGTTGACTAGTGAGTAGCCACATTCACTAGGTGATTCAATTCCACCTTTCCAGTTGTGTTGTTTCCTTGTGTGGTTCACAATGGGACATAAGTTCTCATTGGGTGAGATAATCACACACACTCTCTCTCTCTAGAGATGTCTCTCTTATTATGATCTTGGAGTTGATGAAGACTTGAGTCCCTAGGGGCTTGAGGTTTCTCTTTGTCCCTTTGATTATGATAAGATTATCTTTTCATTATGATTTCCTTTACCAAGAGTTTTCATCGATTCCATACTCTTGCTAAAGTGGGGGATTAATGTATCGTCTTAAAATGGAAGCACTTCCATGATAAGAGTGTTTAGCCCTCTGAGTAAGTGGTATGGGGTCATGTCAAGAACCTTTACTGGGTCTTTGCATGGATTTGGTTGTTTCCCCCCTATTCTTCTTCTCTCTCTCTATTTCTAACCTATTTTCTGGCAACTTCCTCTGAGACTCTAGAGTTTTTGACCTCCTGGGTCAAAGATGACCTAGAGGGTCAAGGATGACCTAGAGGGTCAAGGATGCATCACCTAGTCCCTAACCTAGGTTAGAGACAACCTCATCCCTGACCTAGAGTAGTGACTACTCATCCCTGACCCATGTTCCAAATTTCAATTTCTAGAAGTTTCAGGATGTTAGGTTTCAGAAAACTTTATTTCCCGCTTCCAGGTTGGCTGTTTCAGATTTTGGAATGGTAAATCCTTAAATTTCATTTAATCTAGGTCCATTTCTAGGGTTTAAGGTTAATTGGGATTTAATACTCCAATGTCAGCCTTCTCTAGAGGTTTGTGTCCTAGATCACTATAAAAGGAAGCCTTTCTCTCTCATTTTCACAATCCACAATCAAACAATTTCATCTGATTTTCATAAGCTTTCACAATCAAGAAAGCAAGAAGGAGAAGGAAAGAAAGCAATCATTCATTCATCTTCAATCCAATCATTCAAGCATTCATCAAGGAGATCCATTGTTAGCCATTGAAGGATTCAATCTCTTTGGAGCCCCCTTGAAGATTTCTCCATCCACATTCATCCAAGCCTCTTCCTATGAAAAGATACATTCAAGATTGGTGTTGAAGGTCTAATGCCATTGATTTGAGACATCCTACATACTTATACATTCATTTGGAGCATCCCTACTTATGGATTCAAGGATTCAAATCCCCTACAAGGACTTCAACATAAGCAAGGTGAATAGTTCCATTTACTTTGTTTATGAATATTACTATTTCAATTCAATTTCAAGGTTAATTCCTACATTGGGGTTTGACCAAGGCAAACCCCCCATCCAAAAAAAAAAAACATTTTTCTTGTAGGTATAGGTACAAGATAGCGAATTGAAGTTCAGATCTAGATACCCTTTTCGTTGAACTTTCGAGATCCACAAATAGAATATTTGTCGGAGCTTTGAGGGGCAAGATCCAGCCCCAGGGTAAGACCTTGCCCCACTATCTAGGTCAAGGACAACCTGCTTCCAAGAAGACAAAATTTTTCTAGGTTTTCTCTGTCTCGGCATTTCCAATCCAAAATAGGTTGCAGAATTTCCCGATATTGTGCACAGACATCAAAAATCAATATTTTCTAGATTTTTCCTATTTTGAGGTTAGTATTTTCCTTCCATTCATTTGAAATTTCAAGTACATACTTTCTATAGTAGATTATAGGATTTTCTCCTTTCTTCATATTCTCCATTGTTTGATTCTTTTGTGCATTGATCACCTCATTGTGATTAATCCATTTGGATCTTTCCTTTTGGGAATTGGGATTAAGGATAGGTCCTAGATTCCATCCCTATATCATACATCTTACCCCTATTCAAATCAACCACGATTTCATATCATTCAACTAAAAATCAAACCTATAACCTAAACTCGAAGAACTAAATACTTTTAAATCTGATTGCCAGTAAAATTGTTAACATTTATGGTAACTTTAAGGTGCATTTTCCTTCTAAATGCATAGATTAGTGGCCTATAATTCATTGGGGATGGAGTTTTTGAAAAGTAGAGATCTAAACTAAACTAAACCTTCCTCTAACCAATAAAAATTTGTCATTCTACTTGGAAATGGTTGTGCTCATGTACTTCTTGATAAGATAAAACACATATTCTACTATGTACAATAAATTACAGAAAACAAAAAATTAAAAAAAAATCATTAACTAGCTTGTTGAAATAACTGGCCTTCGTTATGAGCTGATTTTTCCTTTCATGCATCTAGGTAATTAGACAAGGAAATAAATATAACATATTCCCTACTTCTTTATGGAATGTTCCTCTAATATTAAGAACACAAAATTTCTCTAATATTGGAGCCTTGTCATGAGAAGGACAAATCTGCCCATCCTTTTGATCATCATCCTCATGCTTTGAAATAAGCATGACTGGAGGAAACTTGTAGATCTCTTGCAGATCAAGGTGTCTTATGGAACACCCTTTTGATGGTACTTGATTACAAATATCATTTTTAACTCTCTTTTTTTATGTTCTACGACATTTGTATCATGTTGGTCTAAAAATGGGTCATCTTATTCTTCTAAAGATATGACCTCCACTACTTCATGTTGCTCATGAGCCACCTCCTTGGGAGCTACTAGTGTGGTGTCAATCCTTGAGAAAAAATCTATTATGATGGTAGAGAAAACATCCTCCATCTCATACTTTACATTTATCTTATTTTCATCCTTTTTCTCATGCTTGTCTTACTATTGTAATTGATGGTGTATTTCTTGTTTTTCTTGCAATAGGTCTGATCTTTCTTCCCCAACCACAATCAAGGGTTGGATGTCGATAACTTGTTCCTCAAAGAGAGGAACCTCCTATTTATTCTCTGTAATAGATTTAGTAGGTAATGGTTTGATATCAATGAATGATACTTTAATATTATACCTGTCAATCACCCTCATGCCATTAAAATTTCCATGTCACAATAGCCTTCATGATGGCTTAAACAAGCCATGAACTCTTCCTCATGGACAGATTGATCCATTGTGACATTATGCATAGTTTGGGGAGAAACCTCATGCATACCTATGTGTATACTTTCAAGTACAAGGATTTCCTTGGAAGTCTCTAACTCTTCCCCAACAAAAAAAGAGGGGAGCTCTTTAAATAAGAGCGAAACATGCTCTACTTATTTTTCTTCACCTTGCAAAAAGGTTTTTTCTTGTACAACCTTCTCAATATCCTCATGCAGGATCTCCTCTTGATATCTATTTCTAGCCTCTATACATGGTATACCTAATATACCATCTCACATGCTTGTGAAACACACTCTCACAGCTCTTTGATTTCAATTAGCTCCTTGAACCAACAAACCATAATAAGTTCAACAAAAGCATATCCCCCATTGTCTGGAACTAGATATAGATTTCAAACATAACTGAAAGTTAAGCCTAGGCCTTAAAACCCAAATCTAGGGTTGTGTATATGATCAAAGATCTCTCTAACTCTCGGATTATCAATATTACTATAGGGTTGTTCAAAATATTGGGCAGTCAAACATAGGGAAACACTAGGCTGTAGCTCTAATTGAGATGGAATAAATGAGGGTGCAGGGGTAGAATCATCATGATATGGTGAAAATGAGAGGAATTTCTATGAAATGGATTCATTTTGAAACATTTAAACAAACATCTTCATAGAAATCCTAAAGAACCTCAAAAACCATATTGATCTTGTTACATACCAGCATTGTTTCTACTTGAAACTAGTAGATGCACTTGGAGTCGCCATGGAATTTGATTGCACCACCTCCAAAGGTTGTTGGCACTAAGAATAACACCAAAAATTCTCAATTAATGAAGCTTTATCTTGGTCCACCAAGGAATGCCTTAAACTTATTTGAATGCTTATCCCACATAGCGTGCCAAAAAATATTGTCACAAAATTTTCCACCCTTGTTTAGGTGAAGGTTAGTGACCTAAAAAACCTTTTGAAACATGTAAACAACCTCCCAAGTGTGGGACTTGACCAATGATGTTGAATCTCCAAAGAAGGTCAACTTCCTTACAATCAGTATGCATCTAAAAAATATTGACTTGAAGGGAAAATAGAAGGATAACTAAAAGGGAAAAGGTGATGCAGCAAATTGAATGTTTGAATTTCCTCCTTTTCCTATAACTAAACTTAAACTCAAAAAAATTGTACAACTACACAATCCAAGTACTTATTAACCTCAATCAAACATGAAGGAAAGATATTGAATCCAATCTAACAAGGAATGCAAAAATTCATTGAATATAATAGATCAATCAAGTTTACACAATCATAAGAGACTTCAGATGATGAAATACAAGAGAATATGAAGGCAAGATGCACTAAATATTCACAATTTAGGATAGGTAAACAATGATTTCATTAAATTCAGATAAGGCTTGCTTACAATTGTAGAGAAAGGGAATTCTACTAAAGAAACAGGAGAAGATCCTGAAAAATATGTACAAACTTGCCTTTAAGATTAGGCATAACTCTAATTTACATTTGAGATTTCAAAACCCTAACTAGGGTTATAGAAAAGGATAGATCATACTATTCCTGCATGTCAAGAAAAATATTAGATAAAAATCAGATCCTATGCAAGTAAGTCCTCCAGAAGTGATAGGAAGAAGCCAATAAATACCCCTACAATCAAGAAAAATGAACCCATCCCATCTGCAAGAAAGAAAAAATCAAAACATTTGATGGCATGTAGGAATATCTTCCTAAGCCTTTCAAATATCCCTATAGATGGCAACCAAAAAGATTGCATTGAATTCATTTAAAATAATTCTACTTCATTGTTTATTGGGTTTTCAAAGGATTTGGCCTGGAAAGGGACCTACAAAATAGCGAAGGAAAACCCTTCACATAAACTTATAGGCCAGCCCTCATCCTTTTCACCATTTCACAATCTCAAAAATCTTCCCTACAAGAGCATTTACAAAATGGAAAAATCCCTAGCTTATCGTCATTTCACAATCTCAAAAATATGACATGTGTCTAATTGTGAAATATCGATCACATTTAATTTGTGGTGGACCCACCACCCTTCATTCACTTGACATCACTCAGGCCCATGGCCCTATGGCCCGCTCTAATTTACCTGCACTAAAGGAAAGAAAGGACCCACAACCCCTATCGCTAAATCATAGTCAATGAAAATTGACATAAAAAGCTCATTGTGAAATGGTGATGCATCACCATTTCAAAAGTCTTTGAAATTGACTTAAAGTGAAGTTTTTAAATTAGTCAAAGTCATTTACTTCATTGCACTTCTCAAGCCCATAGAGACATGCATCCCATCTTCATTTGACTTTTAGTTGAACTTTAATGTAAACCCACCATCCACATGTCTCTCTATCTCTATTACGTAGGGACCTCAACTTTAACTAAAGCGAAGTCTTGTGAAATGGTGAAACAACCTAACTCATCTCCATTTTGAAAAACATAAGAAATGGGCCCACAAACCCCTTTGTGAAATAGAGAACCTATATTGCTTTAATGAATCTAGGCCCACTGTCATCACCCCTCATTTGACTTGATCTACACTCGGGTGGATGGACCCACCAATTTATTTAACTTTATCACCATTTCATGATCAAATGAAATTGACCACAAAATATATTTTGGGAAATGCCTTTTTTGAAATGGAAATGGTGTTACCATTTCACAAAAGCTCAAGTCTTCACTTGCACTGAACTTTGTGAAATGGCAAAAAGGCCATTTGCATCACCGTTTATCTGATAAAGGGGTTGGTTGCTACAATGAATGATGAATTGAAGTGGTCACTTAAGTGATTTGTGACCAGGTAAAATGGATCAACTTCATTTTATAAATAAAGTGACATTCAGTCAACAAACCCTCAAAGTTTAATGGAGGCTTTTGAACTTAGAGCTTTTTTTAAGGCTTTAAGACATTTTTTCTTTTGTAACTACAACCCTAATTACTACAAATCAAACATGTAACCTAAAATCAACATACTGAATGCTTTGAAATTTGATTGCAAGCAAAATGGTTAATATTTCTAGCAACTTTAAGGGGCATTTTCCTGTTAAATACATAGATCAGTGGCCTATAATTCATTGGGTATGGAGTCCTTGAAAATTAGAGATCTAAATTGAACTAAACCTTCCTCTAACTGATCAAAAAATTTCATTACACTTGGAAATAGTTGTACTCATGCACTTCTCAAAAAGATAAAACACATATTCTACTATGTACAATAAATTACATAAAATAAAAAATCAAACAAAACCATTAACTAGCTTGTTGATATAACAACCCTTCATTATGAGTTGATTGTTCCTTTCATGCATCTAGGAAATTAGACAAGGCAATAAATATAATAGATTTTTTGCTTCTTTATGGAGTGTTCCTCCAATATTAAGAACAAAAAATTTCTCTAATATTGGAGCTATTTCATGAGAAGGAGAAATCTTCCCATCCTTGTAATCTTCATCCTCATGCTTTGAAACAAGCATGATTGGGGGAAACTTGTAGATCTCTTACAGATAAAGGTGCCTTATAAGGCACCCTTTTGATGGTATGATGCAGGCAAGAGATGGTGGATCCAATTAAGGATAGTCCAAACCTTGTAGCTTCAGAACAACACAGCAGAATAACACAACACCAATTGTTTCAAAATATATTTCCATTAACATGCCTGGCTATAAGGCCTTCCGAGTTAGGGCCAATTACAATCAGAAGTAATTCTACAAGATCATCAAGATTCAACACAACTCCAGCTAGTTTAGCTTTGAAGACTATCAGTAACTGATGGAAACCCTAAGGCAGATCTAAACTTGAGCTCGTAAGCCTCCAAGAAATCTCCTTGTCTCCAAGTATGCAAACCACTAGCTCTACTATTACAAACTATCAGATAACAATCTAATCTGCAAGATCCCACAGGAACTTTTTCACAACTTCACTAATTAGCTACCCTTAGATCTACTTTCATGATCTCTCTAAGTCCTGCCTTAAAAACTACCCCAAACACCCCTTAAATACTAATCATCAGCCACAAGTTAGTTGGATGACAACATTAACTCCTCCTAACAAATATTACATGCAATACAATTCAGCTCACAAATAGCCTTACGATAATTAAATTCAATATGTTGGCCTGTAACAATAGCTACCAACAATAAATGCACCAAGTTGGCCAAAAAAATCACATAGAATTCCAGTCGGTAAACTACAACTACCAAGCGCTAGAAAAACAACTGAGCACCAATGAAAAAATTGACCAAGCCAGGCAACACCGAGCAACATAGGCATTATCGAGCACCAGTTCCACAGAGCACAAGAAGTCTCACCGAGTTCCTTTAGCGACTGAGCTTCCTTTAATAACTGAGACCATCGGTTAAGGCTACAACTGAGTAACACCGGCCAAGTAACACACCACTATGCAGATTCACCGAGGACCAAGAATGCCCCTACATCAAACACCCCAAGTTTGAAAAGATGTTCATATGTGAGAAGAACATCTTTCAGGATTCAGCACATAAACCCTGAACTGGTTCTTCACATACAAGTCCTCCACCTTTTCACTTTGCATACTCTTCCACTTTAGCTTCCTTTGTCTCTTCAAGTCTTTGCTTGATAACACACAGGTCTATTCTCCAAACTAATCATTCATTCTCTCAGGATCTACCAACTCAACTCGGCTACCAATACTCAGACTTCTCCTACCGAGTGTTGTATCCAGCAAAGACATTAGGGAAAACTTTATGTCATCCTTCTCAATAGTAAACACATTCTTTACACAATCATACATAGCTTTGCAATCATATTGCCAAGGTCTACCAAGCAATATATGATAACTATTCATCTCCACAATATCACATAACACAAGATCCTTATACTGGCCAATCTGAACATCAATAAAGCATTGTTCTCTTACTTCTAGAGCATGATCATCTTACAACCAGCCAATCCTATAAGGATGTGGATGTCTCATTCTATTCAAACCAATTTTTTGAACCATGTCCTCAGCAACAAGGTTATCAGTACTACCACTATCAATAATAACATCATAAAGTTTACCTCTAGACTTGCACTGAGTCCTGAACAAGTTACTCCTCTAACAAGGTTCCTCCTTTGTACTAAGCAATGTTCACCGAAGTAGAAAGTGCTTAGATTCAGGTTCATTCTTAATATTTTCATTCACCACAAAATTTCATCGGTCACCAAGCTTCTTTTATGTGCACTCAAAAGAATGGTGTCCTTCTTCACCACAATTATAGAAAGTTCCTTTAAAGATAACTCTACCTGTCTTCTTCTTCAGTTCTACAGGTTTCTATTCATCTTCTGTAGTCATCGGTTTATCCTTCACTGAGTGATCAATCTTTTCCTTCCCTTAGGGATTACTATGATGTTTTCTCTTCAACTTATCTTCTACCTTCAAAGCATACTGATAAGCATCTTTAATAGAATCAATCTTCAGCATACCAAGCTCATCCTGAATATTGAATCTCAAACCATTCACATACCAAGCTACCTTTTCCTCACCAAGTTATCTGTGCCCAGATTGAATAGTAAGTTTTTAGAACTCCTCGGTATAATCTTCAATAGTTAGATCCTTCTGTTTTAGATTCTAAAACTTCTTAAACAAGTCAAGATCATAGTTAGCAGGTATGAACTTAACTTTCAACTTAGTCACCATCAACCTCCATTGATTGATCTTCATTTCACCCTCATCTTCTCTATCTCTTTGTAATTCTTTCCACCAAAGAGCAGCATGTCCATTCAATTTTGTCTGGGCTAGCCTCACCTGAAGAGGATCTTCAATTTCTTCTAGCTCAAATAAATCTTCAAGTTCACCAATCTAGTCAATCAAATTCTTGGGCTTCAAAGTACCAGAGAAAGTAGAAACTTCCATTTGGTAACTATTACTTAACCGAGCTCCAGATCTAGGCAAACTAGTAGTTTTGTCTTCACCAGATCTATCCCACCAATCATCACCACTAGATCCAGTAGGTTCAAAGTCTTCAATAGCTTCCTCACAACCATCTTTAGTACCAACATTCCTCAATACACCAGAAACAACTCTCATGATCTCGACGACCACATCATTATTCATCAACTCCATCTCAGATCTGAAATCTGATTTCACCTTGTCTGTAATCCTAGATTCCATAGTATCACAGAGTTCTGCAATCACTCTAGGGTCCAATCTTCTTGGAGGCATCTTAAAGATAAGAGAAACCCTCTACAACAAACCCTACACTGACCACCTTGTGACAACCTCCAAATTGTATGCAAGTCAGGTCAGCCTACCACCTCACACAAACAACTAGGCCAAGATTCCACAAGTTCAGTGCCATGGATCTGTAACCCATCTCATACAATCTTTCCACCAACAAGATTAACTTTGTAAGATCAACCTTGCTAGGTCAAACTTCACTCCACAAGATCAACTCAACTCTAATACCACCTGACATAGGCAAGGGATGGTGGATCCAATTAAGGACAGTCCAAACCTTGCAGCTTTAGAACAACGCAGCAGAATAACACAACACCAATTGTTTCAAAACATATTTCCATTAACATGCCCGACTGTAAGGCCTTCTAGGTTAGGTCCAATTACAATCAAAACTAATTCTACAAGATCATCAAGATCCAACACAACTCTAGCTATTTCAGCTCTGAAGACTATCAATAACTGATGGAAACCCTAAGGCATATCTAAACTTGATCTTGCAAGCCTCCAAGCAATCTCCTTGTCTCCAAGTATGCAAACCACTAGCTCTTCTATTACAAACTATTAGATAAAAATATGATCTACAAGATCCCATGGGAACTTTTTCACAACTTTGCTAATCAGCTACCCTCATATCTGCTTTCATGATCTATCTAAGTCCTACCTAAAAAACTACCCCAAACACCCCTTAAATAATAATCATCAGCCACAAGTCAACTGGATGACACCATTAACTCCTCCTAACAAATATTACATGCAATACAAGTCATCTCACAAATAGCCTTACAATAATTAAATTCAACATGTCATCCTGTAACAATAACTACCAACAATAAATGCACCAAGTTAGCGAAAAAAATCACACAAAACTCCAGTCGGTAAACTAGAACTATCAAGTGCCAAAGAAATAACTGAGCACCAGTGAAACAACCGACCAAGCTAGGAAACACCGAGCAACACAGGCATTACCGAGCACCAGTTCCATCAAGCACAAGAAGTCTCACCGAGTTCCTTCAGTGACTGAGCTTCCTTCAATAACTAAGACCATCGGTTAAGGTTGCAACCTAGTAACACACCACCATGCAAATTCACTGAGGACCAAGAATACCCCTACATCATGGTACTTGATTAGAAAGATCATTTTTAACTTTTTTGTTATGCTCTGGAGCATTGTATCATACTAGACTAAAAATTTCTCCTATTCTTCTTATGAATATATGATGTCCACTCCTTCATATTTCTCATGATCCACCTCCTTGGGAGCTACTGGTACAATGTAAATCCTTGAGAAAAAATCCATTCTGATGTAGGAGAAAACATCCTCCATCTCATCCTTTACATTTGTCTTATTTTCATCCTTTTTTCTCATGCTTGTCTTTCTATTGTAGCTGATGGTGTATTTCTTATTTTTCTTGTAGTTGGTATGATCTTTCTTCCCCATCCTTAATCAAGAGTTGGATGTCTCCAACTTATTCTTTAAATAGAGGTACCTCCTCTTTCTTCTCTTCAATAGATCTAGGAGGTGATGGTTTTATATTAATGAATGATTATTAAAGATTATAATAGTTAGTCACCCTCATGACATGAAAATATCCATGTCACACTAGCCTTCATGATGGCTTAAGGAAGCCATGAACTCATCTTCCTAGAATAATTTCTCCATTGTGAAATTATGCATAGTTTGGGGAGAAACCTCATTCATACCCATGTGTATACTTTCAAGGAAAAGGATATCCTTGGAAGTCTTTAAATCTTCTCCTGCAACAAAAGAGGGGAGCTCTTTAAATAAGAGGGAAATATCCTCTACTTATTTTTATTCATCTTGCAGAGAGGGTTTTTCTTGTATCACCTTCTCCATATCCTTCTACATGAGCTCCTCTTGACATCTATTTCTAGCCTCTATACATATATGGTATACCTCATATACCATCTCACATGCTTGTGAATCACATTCCCACTACTCAATTTTAGCCAACTCCTCGAACCAAAAATCTATAAAACATTCATCAAAAGATTATATCTAATTTTTTGGGCCTGATCATGGATTATGAGCATAACTAAAAGTTAATCCTAGGCCTACAAAATCAAAACCAAGGTTGTTTATACAGTCAAAGAGTTCTCTAACTCTTGGATTGGTAATATTTCCATAGGGTTGTTCAAAAGATTGAGCGGGGAAATATGGGGCAACACTAGGTTGGAGCTATGATTGAGATGGAAAAAATTAGGGTGTTGGGATAGAATCCTCATGATATGGGGAAAAATGGGAGGCATTTCTATGAAAGGGATTCATGGTAAAAAATTTAACCAAAAATCTTCATACATAACCTAAAGTACCTCAAAAACCAAATTGATCTTGTTACATACCAACACTCTTTCTACTTGAAACCAGTAGATGCAGTTGGAGTCACCATGGTGTTTGATTCCAATGCCTCCAAAGGTTTTTGGAATTGAGAATAACACCAAAAATTCTCAATGAATGAATCTTTATCTTGGTCCACTAGGGAATGCCTTGAATTGATTTGAATGCTTGTCCCATCGGACGTGCCAAAAAGTCTTGTCACAAAAATTTTCACCCTTGTTTAGGTGATGGTTATTGACCTTAAAAACCTTTTGAAACATGTAAAAAACCTCCCAAGTGTGGGACTTTACCAATGAGGTTGAATCTCCAAAGAATTTTGGATTCCTTATGTATCGTCAGAAAATAAAAGCACTTCCATATAGGACTGGTTTAGCCCTCTGAGTAAGTGGTTTGGAGTCATGTCAAATACCTTGAATAGGTCTTTGATTGGGATCTAGCTTTTTCCCCTATCCTACCCTATTTTCCACTTATTTCCTACCTAATTCTAGCATCCTGCTCTGAGTATTTCATGTTCTTGACCTCAGGGTCAAGGTTGACCTTCTAGGTCAAGGTCAACCTCGACCCTGACCCAGGGTTTAAATTTTAGATTCCAAAGGCTTCCAAATGTCAGGTTTCAGAAAGAATTATTTCCTGCTTCCGAGTCAGTTGATTCAGGCTTCAAAATGGTAAACTCTTAAATGATATTTAATATAGGTCCACTTCCAAGGTTTTAGGCTTAATGAGAATTTATTTCTCCTATATCGGCCTCTCTAGAAGTTTGTGCCCTAGACTAGTATATAAGGAATCCTTCTCCTCTCATTTCAATCATCTCTCTCAAGCATTATCAATAAATCACTCTCAATCACAAGAAAAATAAGCATTCAAGCATTTAAGATCAATTATTCAATCATTCAATCCTTTGAAAGGATTTGGTTCAAGCATTCAAGATTCATCATTCAAACCCTAGATCTATCCATCATGGTGGTGTGATCTTCCTTCAAGATCCTTTGTTCATCTTCAAGATATATTCATTCTTCCTTCAAGGTGGATTCCAAGCATACAATCATGGAGGTTTTGATTTACATTTATGGTTTTTGATGTTGAGTCCAAGCTTTCATATTAACATACTTGTTTACATTTCCTATACAATTGCATATCTATTGAGTATCATAGCTTCATTGTTATATCTACTTCTACTACTTGCTAGCATTCTCCATTTTAATTCTATTTCAAGGTTAATTCCAAAACTAGGGTTTGACCAAGGCAAACCCCTCATCCAAACAAAAAAACCATTTTTCTTGCAAGAACAGGTGTAGAACAATGAATTACATAGCAGATTTGGATACCCTTTTTGGCAAACTTTCAGGATCTACGAACAGAATTTCCATTAGAGAAACATAGGTCAAGGTCGACATAAAGGGGTCAAGGTAGACCTTCATTTGGCTCAAGGTTGACCTGGTTCAGAAAAGAAAAATATTTTTGGGTTTTCTCCATCTCTGTGTTTCTGTCCCAGATCCAGTTGCAAAATTTTAGAAAACAAAAATTTCTAGATCTGCTACCTTTCAAGATAAGTATTTTATTTTATCCTAATCTTTATGATTTATTTCTTTATAATTAGATCCTCCTTTCCCTCTTTATCCATAATCAGTTGATTCCTCTTTGTATTGATCATCTCCCTTCGATTGATCATTGGGATCTCCTTGTCTTGGATTAGGAGGTGATATATGTCCACAACATTTTCCACACACACACACACACACACACACACACACATATATATATATATATATGTATCTTACATTTTTGTGAACTTGTGATAGACAACTCTTTCTTTTTGGTATTGGATGCTTTGCCTCCTTTCCTTAAGATTAGCTTAGATTAGTTTTCTTTTATGCTCTTTCATTTTAAAATTCAAAAAAAATATCTATACTCTACAAAATACAAAAATATTTATTGCATGTCATTTACTATGAAGATATTTAAGATGCTTTGGTGTGTGGCTATTGTAATACCCCAAAAATGGGCTATAAGTTCATTAACCTCCTACATCGACAAATCGAATGAAATCGACATCAAAGTCCTAACCTAAGGCACATCTAAACATCATCAAATCTAATTGATTATCTTAAATTCTGCATCGGGGAATATTCCTAGTAATATTCCTAATCATCATAATTATCTTTAATTTTATAATTATTTGGCAATAAATCACATTTATCCTAAAGTTTGATTAATTGAATATTTTCATATTTAATTAATTAAATTTAATATTTGCCACTTAATTGTGTAATTAAATTTAATTCTATCTATTATTAATTGTATTATTTAATTTTGACAATAAATCTAATATCATATGAATAATTGATTAAATTCTTATTTAATTAATTAAAGCAAGTTGTCATTATTTAATAATATAATTTTTAATAAAAGTTTGATTAAATAATTGATTAACCCATAAATCAATTGTTTTATTTTTAAAAGCAGTTAAGTTGGAAATAAATCACTTTATTATTAAATTAATTCATAAATAAAACATGCACAATCATAAAAGCAAACAACTATCAATTATCAATTAAAGCTAAACTCTATTTTGAGTTAAAACTTAGCTTTTGCATATTTTTGTGAGTTAATTATCCTTTATTTAAAAATAACTCAAAAATCAAGTTGAGTTATTTGAGTGATTTATGGTTTTTTTCCATGCACCTCCAAAGCCCTGGATTTCTATAAATTAAAGGCTCAGCTCTTCACAAATCATCTCATATTTTGCACAATCACGCTGGAGAATTGGAATTGAAGAATCAAAGCTCTTGTGAATCGACATCTTTGTGAGATCAATCTTATTTTTGCATTCATAGTTTTCATATCATTGTTAGAATCTTCATTGTTAGATCATTTAGCATTCATTTCATATCAAGTTTTTCATATTAGCATAGATTCATATCAAGTTTTCATTCTTATTGCATAGAAAATATCAAAAATATAGATTAATTGCATTCAATTTCATATCCATCTTTTGCATTCAAATCCTTCATTTAGGTGTCGTCTAGGTCACTGATCTCGATTACAATCTGAGAACATTAATCTCGCACCTATTAGAAGGCAGTAAATCGCTTGGTTAGATAGCTTTCAATTTTGCACGATTTTGATTATAGCTAACTTCTAATGTTTTACTGAGTGTTGTGTCTACAGATTAGGTATAATTTTTACACACACCATTTCTGGCGCCCACCGTGGGGCAACCCACCTTTGCATGCTGGTTTTGATTTTTTTGGGAGCTAAAACCCCAAAGTTTAAAAGATTTAATTTTATCTCCCAAACGGCTTGTAATTTTGGTCTGAAATTTTGTTTGCAGGTTGGTGACATGTCATGGAAGCTACAGTAAAAAATTTAGAATTTTCTGAGATGTTTTAAATTTTTAATAATTTTTTCTTGAAATTCTAGAAAAAATTAATATCTGACGCAAATCAGCATATTTTTCGAAAATTTTTATATTTTCAGAAATCTCTTTAAATTATAAAGGGGGTCCATTCTTTTTGTTTTAAATTTTGACATGATATCATAGCTCAAATAGTCAATTTACAAAAACTAGTCTGTTTTGATAAAATGGGTCTCTAGGGCACAAATGAAGAGGTTTTTCTAAAATTTTTGCATTTTTGGAAAGCTCTCTGTTTTTTATCAGGGGTCTCTATTTTGAATTTCTATTTTTGTGGCCAAAATCATATCAAAAAAATTAGATCTTGTTGACTAGGTCAAATGCAGCAAAAAAAATAAAGTTTTGTGATGGGTATGCACTTATTTTTTTTACATGGTTCAATGAATGATATGAGTTGTCATTTGGGTTGATTGTTGGTTATTATTACTGATAATAATTGATTTTTAGAGCTAACCCTATGGTTTTCATAAGTTGAATATATTTTGCATATCTTGTTTGCTTGTTTGCTTGTTGGAGAGTTCGTCACTTGCTTGCATGGAAAAGCTCAACAAAAATTGCTAAAAATCAAGTAAAATCTACTAAGCGCGTTGCAAGGATCCCAGGTATTCTCCTTCATCTAATAATATTTTGATTTGGGACTTAAAATAAATCTCTTATGTGTCAAGCTTGTGTGCATCTTTTCATGCTTTTGATCTATTTCTACACACTTGCATAATTGATACTAGGTTGTGAACCCTTAAGGATTCATTAAGTAGTCTTAGAATACTTGTGATTGATCTTGATTGCTATCTTGGGTTATTGGACTCGCTAATCCGCCGGCCCCTCATTTCCGCCCCGTGGTTGCAATCTCAGCGCCATAAAGGGGAGGGGTCAACAGGATAGAAGCGTTAAATGTTCCACTTGGAAACCCTTTTGTGCTTTTAGGAACTCTCTTGTTTTCTAAGTTGTGGACTCATTTTTAGCTTGTGTGAGGTGTTAAGTGTTCCACCTTGTGGACTCATCTCATATTCGCTTTAAACGTTAAGTGTTCCTCTTTCTACTTTTTGGATGCTTTTGGTAGATTTGCTTTCGGAACATACATCTATGCTCACATAGTAATTAGGCCCTATGAACACTTTGTGATTTTTGAGAGATTGGATTCCTAGCGAAATCCTTCTTGACGATAGAATCCTTGTAGGTAGGGAGGATACTTAGTGTGTTTCACATTCAACTTAGTTAGTGAGTCTTTTCTTATTGATCGACACATTCTCTCTCCAGAGAGGTTGATAGATCACGTGGGGTTGATATCACGAGCTTTGGTGAATCAAAATTGGTTAGTGCATCTTCTCTTATTGATTGATACATTCTCTCCCCGGAGAGGTTGATAGATCACGTGGAATTGATATCACAGACCTTGGTGGAACAAAACTTTGTCTTAGCGTGTCGGATTAATCTACTTGCTTTGTTTGGGTTAAAAGTGAAGAGGTGTCAAAACCTTGAATCTGGAGCCAAGTCCCCTTGTGGTATACTATTGTGAGTCATCTTTAGAGAGGGTTAACCGTAGCAGACAATCCCTTCACAGGGCAAACTGCATTGACGGAACCTCAAGCGGTAATAGCCATTTTCGCCATGGTAGTGACAGCCGCTATATAAATGTCCTTGTGGAAGAAATCTCCACGGGTATGGTTCATTGTTGGGTTGTCAGATCTCCCTAGCAGCTCTTGAAGATTAAGTTCTCGGACTGTGTCAAAACCCTGGTGCGCCGAGATTGGAGTTCACCCCTTTGAATCATAAAAGTTGCAGAGTCAAACCATTACTAAAAACCCTAGAGAGGCCAATTTTTCATTCTCAGGTATATGTGTGTTATTGCAAAACTTTTCAGAACATACACAATTAGTACTCTCAGGGATTAGCACAATTTGGTCACTTGATTGTTCATGCGCAAGGTTGCTTTTGCCCTTGTTCATTGTTTTCAGACGTGCTTGGAATCACTTGCTTGCTGTTCTACGTGCTTGTTTATCTACTTGGCTATTAAAAATGATCAAATCTGGTATAACCTTCAAAATCTAGATAGTACAATTTGCAAACAATCCAAAACTGAAAACCTTAAATTTTGCAAAAATTGACGTAAAGTTCTTTCTGGAGTCAAAAGTCATTTCAAGAAGTCAAAAGTCGTACGAGTTTTGTCAAGTGTCATTTCAGTATTACCCAGCTGTCGTATGAGTTTAGCAACTGTCATTTCATAGACTACCCAGTGTCGTACGAGTCTGCAGAGTGTCGTTTGGAAAAATTTGGGAGAGTTGTCAAAAATTGTCAAATTGCAAGATATCCAATGTTTCCAGCCTAGTTCTAGAATCTGTCAAAAATATCATTGTGTCAAGAACAGATCAGTAGCTATTGAGAATTAGTACACATGTCTCAAAGAATCAGTACACATGAGGAAGAAATTCTAATCACCGCTATGATGAAGCAGCTGCAAGCTATGCAAGTCCAACTTGACAAACTTGAGAAAGAGAAGGAATCTAAAAAGTTCTCCATGGAATCTTTATACTCTTTTCCATTTGATAAAGACTTGTACATGTCACCATACCCCCAGAAAAAAATTGAGCAATATGATACCTCTTCCACGGAGAGTGACACATCTAGATTTGAAGACTATGATGACTATGACAACAGACAATGTAATGATACCTATGACACCTCTGTTCCTAAGAGTCCTCATCGTCCATTCTTGCTTACTACAAATGGGCCGTCACATTGGATAGATCGTGAGGGTGATCCATATGATTCTGATTATGAAAGAGACTTTGATGATTTCTATGCACAATACCTAGATGATCCATCTATTTCACTTGAGGAAGAGAAAGTTTACCACGCTGATTATAAACATGCATACTATAAGGATCTCTCCTCTAAGAACTCTCAGACTGAAAATAAAGATTACACTCTCAAGCAAGATCATGTTAATGTTGGACCTTTGTCTTGTGATGGTTCCCTTCCATCCCCTACTTCCTCCAATACCCATACATTTCTTAAAGCTTCTGAGTCTTTCACATCTTTCACAGAACCTTCATCTGACACAAGCCCTGATACTTTTCATGTGGTTCCCCATAGTTATCCCCCAGGGCTACCTCTTAAAGAAACTCAAGCTAACCTTCACTTGGCTGCAAAGACTTTCAATAATGATAAATCTAAAGAGCCTAAGCCTTCATATGCTATAATCCCTACTTCAGCTAGTCCTCCACCATCTCTTCCAAAGTCATCCATACAATCACAACATGCTTCCTTGTCCTTAGAAGTGGCTCCATGTCAAGAGGACTCTAAAAATGATAAAGAAAAGAACATAAAGAAAGATCAAGATCAAGAACCCTCCATGTCATCCACTACTTTTCACGATGTCTCTTATCCGCCTCAGGGTTCTTTTGATCCTGTACCCCCTTTTTCATGCATTCCACCATGTCTTAAGTCTTCGCCTAAGCAAGATCAAGCTACTACTTACACTAATGAGCTTATTGACAATCAAAATGACCTTACTACGCTTGCACTTTCCAAAGATGATACTTCCATTAAGGTTGGTAAAAATGGTGTTCCTTCCAATGTCAAGCCTATTGAAAATCAAAAGAAAAATTATGCACTTGTGCTATCCAAAGATCCTTGTCAAGATCAAAGTCTTCCATCTTCTTGTTCTACCACTCCATGTTCACTTTCACTTTCTACTCTTCCTAAGTCTTTGCAAGCTTTGAACAATCCTATCAAAGAAGGTGCTCATATTCAAGATGTCCATGATTCTATTGAAGATCCTAATGCTCACTCTAAAGATTTTGATATCCTTGGTTGTCATATAGATGCTGATGAACTTATTGATTATCCTTTTGCATCTTCCACTTCCATCCTTGGACCTCTTCCACCACTACAAAGATCTTCATGCATTCCTTCCATCTTGGGTCCTTATGTCCCTTCACTTTCCCCTCCTAGCTCTCCTGATTTGCCATCCATCTTAGGTCCTTACATACCTCCATCTCCTATCTTTCCTCAAGATCAACATAGATGCATACCCTTGAATCCTTTTCATCCACCCACCCATCTAAACCAGTCATATCCTCCCTCTTCCACAAATCCCAAGTCTTTTGAAAGTAACTTGAATGTTCAATACAAGAAAAAAAAGCAATACAAGAATCCATCAAAAAAAGAATATCACCATGTCTCCTCTCATAGACATGGAAGCATAAAGTCAAAAGAAATATCTAAGAAAAAAACTACAAGACAAGTATGGGTTCCAAAATCCATCATTCAAGATATTCTCTCTAGATCATCAAAAGGAAATAAAAATCCTAAGGCTATATGGATTCCAAAGTCTCTCTTGAAAGAGTCTGGTGTTGAGCAAAAAGTGAAGTTGACATTCAAGCTTCCAAAGGCTTCCACTTCATCTCCCTCCAAAAATATTCTTCCATTCCATGTGCCTAAACCACAACCTCTGCTATCCATTCGCCATATTCTTTCACGTATTCCTTCATTCAAGATTCCTCCATCCTCTCACCACCCTTCAAGGTATGTGTTGATGTTGATCTTGCCTTCCTTTCCACCTACCCTTTTACAATCCTTCCATGCATTATCCTTTTACCTTCTATCATTTTTTCTCATTTTCCTATTCCTCCTATCTTCCAACCTCACTCACTTTACATAAAACCTTATCCTCCATTTTTCTCTTCCATGTTCCTTTCCCTATCAGCATCTTTGAGCATATCATTTTGAATCCTTGACATATCATGGTTTATCCTTTCAAGGAGCATTATCTAAAAAGCTTGCCTTCTTCCAAAAAAAAAATAAAAAAATAAAAAAAATTGAAAATGTGCCTTGGTGAAAACCTGGAAACAGGCGCCTTGGTAGCAAAAGTAAAGAGAAATAAATTCATCCTATGGTGAAAACCACTCCCTTGTGGCACCTTGGATAAGTACCATGATGAAAACCTGGCAATCAGGCATCATGCGTAGTTCTTCTACATATTTCATCCATTCCATCTTCTCTCTTTGATCTTGACAATGATGATCTATACACGAATATTTGGCTATTTTGTGAGCTATCTTACGATGATCTTGCTTTCATTCCCTCCATGTGTAGCCTTCATATCCATCTTCCTCCATTCATTTTCACCTATTGCTATCCTTTTCCCCTTTGGTCTTGATCTAATTAAAAAAAAAAAAAGAAATAAAAAGTAAAACACGGTGCTATGAAGCCTCTTGACATGTCTACTCTTTTGGACTACATCCTTTCCTGCTCTTGCATCACGCTTTTGTGACTTATCCTATGCTAGCCTTTCATTGCTTGTCCAAATGCGCTTTACATGACAATTTTTCCCTAGCTTGGGTATTCTTGAGGAGTTTCCCCTTGAGGATTTCTTCCCTTCATTTTCCTTCATTCTCTTATCTTCCATCTCTTCCACCAGCTTGCTAATCCCTCTTGTTCTCCACCTTGCTAGACATTGGGACTGCACGATATGATCTTGCTTGGGAGTTTGCAAATGGAAAAAGATGCTATCAAGTATACCAAGTATCAAAACAATTATCAGAATCAGTATCAGAATCAGTATCAGAACCAGTATCAAAACAATTATCAGAATTAGTATCAGAATCAGTATCAGAACCAGTATCAGAACAAGTATCAGAATGGGCCTACAGAACAAGTATCAGAACACCTACTGGGGCTACACCTTTCGCTTTAGTTTATGGGTTTGAAGTAGTACTACCTATTGAGGTTGAAATCCCATCACTCGGGATCAGAATGCATGGACTTGTCACTGATGAAGACTACAGAGTGTCTCGGTTACAAGAACTTGAACTACTAGATGAGCGCAGACAAGCAGCGTATGATCATCTCAGAGTGTATCAGAAAAGAATGTCTAGAGGCTACAACAAGAAAGTCAGACATAGAGAATTTTAGGTTGGTGATCTAGTGTTGAGAGAAAATTCTAAAAATCAATCACATCGAGAACGCACGGAGAAGTTCAAACCCAATTGGCTGGGTCCCTTTGTAATCACTGCTACTTTTGGCTCTGGTGCTTATCAACTCTCAACGACTGAAGGAGAACAGCTCTGAGAATCAATCAACGTTCTCCATCTGAAGAAATTTTATGCCTAAGGCATTCAGTGCTTGGTAAAATGTCCTAAAAAAATCTTAAAAATCAGAAAAAGTCTTGAAAAAATGAACATCTTGGTGAAAACCTAGCAATAGACACCTTGATGATTCACAAAAAAATCAAAAAATATCAAAAGTAAAAAAATTGAAAAAATAAAAAATACAAAAAAATGAAAAAAGAAAAGAAAAAGTGCCTTGGTGAAAACCTGGAAACAGGCACCTCGGTAGCAAAAATAGAATCTCTACCAAGATGGTGAAAACCTGGCAAACAGGCGCCACTTGTTCCAAAATGCTCCATCTATCAGCACAATCTTGGTCTTTCCCAGCTTTCAGTCTTGCTTTAGTTTGTACATATCTCCCAGTTTATTTCTGCATATCCTGGTTTCAATAAGTCAGTCTGTACACCAATCAGCTCAAGAGTCTGTATCCTATCAATGTTCAAATTTGGGGGCAATCAATGTCATATCCTATGGTCTCCCATGTATCTTAGACGTGTCATATCCACTTAGAGTCCTTTGAAGCTTCAAGTTGAGTCAGTCAGTCTGTCTCGTCTCCAGAAAGGATTTTGCATCAACAACAATCAAACATCAAAACTCAACTGAAAACAATCTGTGCTTTTCATGCTTTTATCTCCTTGTAGGCTTACTGATTCGCATTGAGATTTTTGCATATTGTGTCCCTTCGAGCTCTTCGATGATGTCCTTTATAGGATTTAGAGAGTGATGACTGGGGGCATAATCTTTTCTTTGTCTTCTGCTTGTATGTGAAAATCTAACATCTTTAGAACTTCTGGATTGAAATGGTGTCCGACTGTAAGAGCCTCTATCTCGAATTGGATGGCCATGCGTACCTCGACCATTGATACCCAAAAAATTCAAGGAAGTTTGATCTCACTATTATCTTTTTGAGTAATTTCTTTCTCCTACTGTGGAACGCAATCTTGCCTAAGGATGTGAATGATAAAGGGTCACTACGGGTAATTCACATTGGATTTAGAATGATCTCTTGACTGTTTGATGTGTTTGTAATGCAAGGCATACTCAGGTCATCACAATGTTTATGTTTTGATGCTTGTACAAATTGCTATATCAAAATGGACATGATATTCAGGTCATCCTGGCGTTTGTGCCTTGATGCTTATATCTAATCCGACATTCAACAACTAAAATCAATATTCATATGTCCATGGTTGTTTGACCAGTGGGTGTTGTATTGATTCTTGCACATACAAATCGATATTCATATGTCTATGGTTTCATGGCTAGTGGGCATTGTATTGATTTATCCGGTTACCTAAAAGTTCAATGATGATAACAAATCGACACATGATCAGTGACTAGGTCCTAGGTCTTAGGTTACATTTCATCTTGCATGTCTCTTTGCATTTTGCATGTTGCATGATCTCACAATGATTAAACGAACTTTAATGCTTAAATAATTCTCCACTTGTTTCTTCAAATCTAACAAGAGCTAAATCTTACACGAAGGTTCCTCCAACGAAACAGCAAGTAGAATCCTTTTTCGGGATCAAAATCAAAATCTGAGATCATTCATATTATTAACTACTTGCATAATCAACCTTCAATCTTCGCAGAAATCCAGTATTCAACTTAACTGATTATCTTACATCAAACTATCAAAATTTCAACTTGGTCAACCATGGTCAACTCATGGTCAATCCTAGTCACACTTGGTCTTTTGGGACCTTCCAACGATGTAGAATGCATTCTCGGACGTAAATAACCACTTCTCAAATCAATTAACATGCTTCTAAACTATAACGCTGACTTTTTTTGTCAGATTTCAATTTTAATCCCGAAGGGGGCATGGTATTGCACATCATTCAAAGTCTGTAAATCAAATTCTATCGATCAAATCTATCAATATCTTTCATCAGTGATCAAAGACAACAATCACGTCTAGTCGCTGATTCATCAAAAGTCCTCATCGCTAGGGGCAAATCTATCATCACTTGGGGCATATCAGATTCATCGATCCATATCAATCTGGTATTCTCCTAATCTTGTAAACTGTATTAGTTTTTGCAACCATCAGATCATAGTGTTCTTTCCTTGGTTCTTCGACAACTGAAGGGTTTGGATGTGATACCTGCTAGTTCTGCTAAGACAATTGAGTCTAGAACGGGTCACTCACTTCTTATCAATCCTAAGGTTCAGAATCAGGTGTTTTGACACTTTTTCGCAATCATAGGTTCATCGCTGCTACAGTGAACATTATCTTTGGTCATTCAAGACCTATTATCTCCATATCAATTCAATATCAATCAACTCCTATATCAATATCTTTCAATCGGTTTCTATCTTGAGATCGGTTTATCTTTTGAATCAGTTTCATATCTTTATCAAACACAGACTATCTTTGAACCACTGCGCTTCGCACAGTAATTCAAAGAGGGGCAAAATGTAATACCCCAAAAATGGGCTATAAGTTCATTAACCTCCTACATCGACAAATCGAACGAAATCGACATCAAAGTCCTAACCTAAGGCACATCTAAACATCATCAAATCTAATTGATTATCTTAAATTCTGCATCGGGGAATATTCCTAGTAATATTCCTAATCATCATAATTATCTTTAATTTTATAATTATTTGGCAATAAATCACATTTATCCTAAAGTTTGATTAATTGAATATTTTCATATTTAATTAATTAAATTTAATATTTGCCACTTAATTGTGTAATTAAATTTAATTCTATCTATTATTAATTGTATTATTTAATTTTGACAATAAATCTAATATCATATGAATAATTGATTAAATTCTTATTTAATTAATTAAAGCAAGTTGTCATTATTTAATAATATAATTTTTCATAAAAGTTTGATTAAATAATTGATTAACCCATAAATCAATTGTTTTATTTTTAAAAGCAGTTAAGTTGGAAATAAATCACTTTATTATTAAATTAATTCATAAATAAAACATGCACAATCATAAAAGCAAACAACTATCAATTATCAATTAAAGCTAAACTCTATTTTGAGTTAAAACTTAGCTTTTGCATGTTTTTGTGAGTTAATTATCCTTTATTTAAAAATAACTCAAAAATCAAGTTGAGTTATTTGAGTGATTTATGGTTTTTTTCCATGCACCTCCAAAGCCCTGGATTTCTATAAATTAAAGGCTCAGCTCTTCACAAATCATCTCATATTTTGCACAATCACGCTGGAGAATTGGAATTGAAGAATCAAAGCTCTTGTGAATCGACATCTTTGTGAGATCAATCTTATTTTTGCATTCATAGTTTTCATATCATTGTTAGAATCTTCATTGTTAGATCATTTAGCATTCATTTCATATCAAGTTTTTCATATTAGCATAGATTCATATCAAGTTTTCATTCTTATTGCATAGAAAATATCAAAAATATAGATTAATTGCATTCAATTTCATATCCATCTTTTGCATTCAAATCCTTCATTTAGGTGTCGTCTAGGTCACTGATCTCGATTACAATCTGAGAACATTAATCTCGCACCTATTAGAAGGCAGTAAATCGCTTGGTTAGATAGCTTTCAATTTTGCACGATTTTGATTATAGCTAACCTCTAATGTTTTACTGAGTGTTGTGTCTACAGATCAGGTATAATTTTCACACACACCAGCTATTTTCCTTATTATTCTCCTCTTAGCATCTCTTTATCATACTTATGATGTTTATGAGAGTATCATCCATTTCATTATGTTTTTCACTCTTCATGTTTCACTTGCTTATGCTATTGTGAGATTGACTAATACTAGCCTTCCTACTTTCAAAAATTTCATTAAGGATATATGGGGCAGACTTATTACTCTTTTGGATTATGTGAAGAATTTTGTAGATGATACACCATATCCTAATCTTCCTAATACTAATCCTATCCTTCCTAATCTTCCTAATCCTAATCCTATCCTTACTAATATTACCATTCCCAATTATCCATCTGATATTCCTAGTTCTTCCCACACTTATGATCAGGCTCAAACTATGGTTCATGATGTAGATGTGCAAGAATTCTTGGATTTACCTTCCCCTTCTTATCTGATCCCTAATGTTATTAAAGGGAAGACAAAATAAAATTCTTCTAAACCTATTATTCCACCTTATACAACATTTTCTCATGATCACCATAAACAATCACCTCTTGCAGAATCTTTCCAAGAGATGTACACTACAGGATACAATATGATGGCTAAACAAGGTTATAAGGGCTTAGGGCTTGGTGTTAATGAACATGGTATTAAATATCTAGTTGATCTATCCCCTAAACAAGATATGTGTGGTCTTGGCTTTCCGCTATCTCAATTTAAGGTGGTTGATTTTGATCATCACCCTCCTCTTCATGTTCTTCTTCCAACACCTTCCTTAGATTACCCTGATACTCCTCAAGATGTGGCTAAGAAAGTGTATGTTCAGTTAATGAATTCTAAGAAATAAATATTTAAGCATATGCTAAAAGATGCTCTCTCTAAGTACAAATGTCCTTTTCACTATAGTAATACACATTTACTTGTTGATTGTGTGCATTTCAAGTTGTATGTTAGAGAAAGAGTTTCTTTAGGAATTATATCTCACTCTTGTGCGGTTTTACAATTCCTTCATAATTTTGATACGGGGACTACCCCTCATTCTTCTATAATGTAGATCTTTTCTCCTCTTGTCTCTTCATTGGGGGGTAAGAGGTATTTCATCCATTTCTCTAGGATCCATTATGCTCTTAGCATATATTCTGTTTTGAGCTTAATTGGTTATTCTTTCTATATTCTTTCCCTATGGTTTTGTATTATGGTTCATAATTATCCATAGCTCTTTTCTAGTATTCATGATATCTTTTCTAAAGACATTTGTTTGCAAAGGTATCCCTTGCTTTCATCTCTAGGGGGCAAGGTCTTCCTTCTTTCTCTTTGTATAAGGATCTACTTTCCGTAGCTTAGTAGCATTTATTTATTTTGCAACATTATTTCATTATATTGACTGATGTTTTGGCTATGGATATCCTTTTATGTGAGAGGTTGTTGTCCTAAGTCATCACCGATTTTGACTCTTTCATTCCAAGATTCCTCTTCCTCTTGATTGCAGGGGGCTTGTTTGATTAAATCTTTGGTCCTTCTTTTCTTTTCTTTGAAAGATGATATTTTATCTAAAGCACTCCTATATGATGGGGATCTTGTTGATAAGATCTCTTTCTCTTTGAGGATCCTTTTTCCATAAGTGACATATCCTTTTTCACAATTATCTATGCACTTTGATGTAAGGGTCAATACTCTTTTCTAAGAATATATTGTACACTGTTGTTCATAGGATATCTCCTAACTTTGTGAAGTAGGTATCCTCTTTATCTTCCTTATCTTGTCTAGTAGGTAGCCATGATAAGGAGGGGGCATATATAGGGTCTCCCTTATGCTATAGTTTTTCGATTTCAATATGCTAAATCCTCGAAAGGTAACACACATAATTTGCTAAATTCTAAAGAGACGCATATTTTCAATTTCAATATGCTAAATCCTCAGAAGGTAATGCACATAAGTGCTAAATCCTGAAGAGACACGCATTTTCAATTTCAAATATGCTAAATCCTCATAAGGTAACGCACATAAGTTTCTAAATCCTAAAGAGACATGCATTTTATATTCCATAGTGATACAAGAATGTGGATCTATGGGTATTTCAAAAGCCATCAGAATATACATCACAACTACAAAGCACAGTTTTTGGGTGAACTATCAGGTTTGGCTAACTATTGGGCTCTCCCACCTTTGTGATTCATGGTAAGGTGGGTAGCTTACTGGGTGAGGTAATCACTCTATCTTTTCTCTCTTTTCACTTTCATGCTAGTGGGATTAGATCATGAAGCTATATTATTTATAGTATTTCTCTTGTCTTTCTGGTGTAATCATTTATGCTTTTATGATAGCTTTCCAAATATAATATTAGTATAGGAAGCATTTCTAACCAAGGTTTCCTTTGCTAGTTGATTTGGGTTTGTTTTTGCACTAACCCCTCTTTTTGTGTCCTTTAGCTTTGTCTTTATTTTTTTCTTTGTTTTCGCACCCTCGTGTGTGTATGTTGAGTTAGGATCCTTGGCCTGAGGGCTCATGTCCTTAAATAAGTGATATTCTACCTCATTGCGATCCACTGGAATCTTTCTTCTCCTTTACCAAGAGTTTGCATTGAGTCCATACTCTTGCTAAAGTGGGGGCTAAATGTATCCTCAAAAAATGGAAGCACTTCCATTTAGGACTGGTTTTAGCCCTCTGAGTAAGTGGTTTGGGGTCATGTCAAACACCTTGAATAGGTCTTTGTCTAGGATTTGTCTTTTTCCCCTGTCCTGCCCTATTTTCCACTTATTTCCTACCTAATTCTGGCATCCTACTCTGAGAATTTTAGATTCTAGACCTCAGGGTCAAGGTCAACCTTTTGGGTTGGGGTCGATCTCGACCCTGAGCCAAGGTTTAAATTTCAAATTCTGAAGGTTT
>BSBK01002335.1:832500-833535 GCA_027943335.1 Chamaecyparis obtusa
TTGGATCTAGTTCTGGAAGCATCTCTCGCATGGATTTGAAAATATAATCACTAATTTATCTGAGAAAGAATCAACATCTAACTGATCGAAGTGAAAGCACTACAAATTGGTCAAGAATCTCAGATGGTGAGAATGGTAGAAATAATGAACAATGCTAGACAAGCTGAGAAAGAAAGGAATCTGGCCTATTGATGACCAAAGATAGATGACTGAACCAACTTCAAGCTAAAGATAATGAAATACAGAGACTCACTGATCATCACTTCCAAGTATCTAATCAAATGATGACTGTGACATCAAGAACTCAATCGAGGTGAATGGAGAATTGTCAAGAAGACTAGAAGATGTTTCAAGACTCGAGAGAAGAGAATGAGAAGCTAAGGAATGAGGTGAAAAACCAACAATCAGCATAATGAAATGATGAAATTGGCTGAGGATATTTCAAAGAAGATTGATGACTTTTCTTGACTAATCAAAGAAGATTTGGGAGCAAAGCTGGTATAGGCTACACCGGGTGAAGGAGAATCATTCAAAACAAGCTGAACAAGTCAACAACAACACTCAAAATTAGAAACCTAAAGTGTTGGCATGTTATCACTGTGGCAAACTGGGACATACATCTAATGTATGTAGAAGTAAAGCACAAGGGTAAACCTTCTATCACTCCTAAGTTTAATGGATATTGTTATTACTATGGTAATTTTGGACATCCAGCTTATGAATGTAGAGCTAAACAAAATGATATTGCTAACAATAGCTACTATGGAGAAAATATTGCTATACTTGTAATAAACATGGACATACTGCATAAGAGTGTAAGGCTAAGATGAAGCAAGTATGGACTCCTAAGCAGAAAACACAGTGCAAGCCTTATCAAACCCAAAGAGAGACCAAGGTAACCTCTTATGTTTGGGATTATAACACTTGGGCTAACTGTACTGCTTGTCATAGTCATGATATGACCACATTGTAGCAAACTGTTATAGAGAAAAAGTCAGGATTGGACAATCAAGAAATTGGCCAGGGCATAGGTAT